>CAJJDO010000013.1:116856-253398 GCA_905183005.1 Paramecium pentaurelia | reverse complement strand
CATGAACATTCATTATGTTTAGTTATAGAATATATTAAAGGAATGAATGTATAAGAATTGATAAAATTAATGAATGAGAAAAATTAATAAATAGATGAAGAAATAGTATGGAAAATATTGATAGATCTATTATCTGTATTAAGATATTTACATATTGATAAGAACATTGTTCATAGAGATTTAAATCCTGCAAATATAATGGTAGATTCATCATATTCAATTAAAATCTGTGATTTTGGATTAGCTAAACATTTTTAAGAAGATATTATCAATAATTCATTTGTTGGAACATTAATATACACTTGTCCACAAATAGTAGAGAATAAAGCATATTCTGAGAAAGCAGATGTATGGGCTTTAGGATGTATATTATATGAAATACTTTAATAAAAGCCTGCATTTTAATCTGCAAATCCTTTGATGCTTGCAAAAAAGATTGTTTAATTAGAATATGAATAAATAAATTAAGGGATTTATAGCAATGAATTAATAAATATAGTTTAGTTATGTCTTTAAAAAGAAGAAGATAAAAGACCATCAGTTAATGAATTGTTAGAAATGATAAGTTTAAAGATGGTTATTTTAATGGATAATATAAAATAAGAGAAAGATGATCTGAAAAGTGAATTATAAGATTTATAATCTAAAATCAATGATTAATAGTATGAAATAAAAAAGGAATAATAAGAGCCTGGATTACAAGTATGGAATATATTTTAGAAACTATTACAATTATCACTTCATGATTATAAAACTATTGATGCTAAAAATTAGTATTTAATTGAATAGTTTAGAAGAAAGATAAGTAAACCAGATAATGAAATTAATATATAGACTGAATTAACTAAATTAACATAATTGTCTAAAGAATTTATATCTTATTTACCGAAGATTACTTATGAATAATTATTCTTTATAATAGAATCTGAATGTAAATAATAATAAATTTGATTAATATTTTTTTATGTTAAAATATATGTATATAATTTTAAATACTAATGATATTGAATTTAATAATATTACATATGAGGTTTTTAATTATATTCTATTATGAAGTAAGTAATATAAAATATATTTTATTTATAATAAATAGAGAATGAATATTGTATAAATTTAATTGTATATAATAAAATTAATGTTTGGTTAGAATGTTGATACTTAAGATCTAAAAATTCTTAAATGTGTGCATGATTACAAATTAATGAGTAAGAAATTAAAGATTCGTGCGTTTGCCTAATTTCATTAATGCTAATATAACTGTGTAAAAGACATAAATTCCAAAAATGTAGAAACTTGTTTCAAGTAATGTGAATTAGGTATTAATGTACCAAAATTCATTAGAGCTTGATAATTACTTTGAAGAGAAAAAAAAGAGAAAAATAGAGAATAAGGTGTTTTATGCATTACCAATTTATAACAATTCTGATCCATCAAAGCAATATGTGATTCCATAAGAATAATAAGGAGAATATCAAAAAAAGACTATACAATTTGAAATAGAATCACAACGTAAATTAAATGAATTGAAAACTATTCTTGATGAACGTGGCAAGATTTATAAGTTGTGATTTAAATATACATATATATTTATATAATGTAAATAAAATTAATTTTTTAATTCTGTAGCTACAAATGGCCACTCATTATAGATTAGATGAATAACATCATTTGCTCTCAACTCATAAAACAAAGTTCCAATTACCAAAAGGACACTTCTTATTTACATCTGAAAGTGTCAGTGCTGGTCATCCTGATAAATTATGTGATTTCATAAGTGACAGCATTCTTGATGCTTGTTTAGAATAAGATCCAAATTCTAAAGTAGCATGTGAATCAGCATGCAAAAATTCTCTTGTTATGGTATTTGGTGAAATCACTACTAATGCTTAAGTACCTTATGAAACAATCGTTAGAGAAGCAATCAAGAATGTTGGTTATGATAATATAAGTAATCCTATTAATTATTTAATCATTTTAGATAAAGGATTGGATTATAAGAATGCATCAATAATAATCTCATTAGACTAATAATCTAGAGAGATTAATCAAGCTGTTGTAGGTGCTAAGCATGAAGATGAAATTGGAGCTGGAGACTAAGGATTAATGATTGGATATGCATCAGATGAAACTCCTGAATTGATGCCATTAACTCATCATCTCTGCAATAAATTAATTGCAAGACTTCAAGAATGTAGAGAAAAAGAAATCTGTCCTTGGATGAGACCTGATGCTAAAGTTTAAGTTACTGTTGAATATAAAAGAGATGGTGCAACATTCTTCCCTGTTAGAATTCATAATGTATTAATCTCATAATAACATGATGAAAAAATAACACATAGTGAAATATAAGCTGAATTACATTCTCATGTTCTTAAGTATAAGTTAATTCTATATTCAAAAGACATGTTTTACCTCAATAATATGTTGATGAACATACTTAATATCATTTAAATCCATCTAAAGCATTTACAGTTGGTGGACCATATGGTGATGCAGGATTGACTGGTCGTAAAATCATTGTTGATACTTATGGTGGATGGGGTGGCCATGGTGGTGGTGCATTCTCAGGAAAGGATCCCACAAAAGTTGATAGAAGTGCTGCTTATGCTGCCAGGTGGGTTGCCAAATCTTTAGTAGCATCTAAATTATGCAAAAGAGTCATGATTTAAGTTGCTTATGGTATTGGTATCAGTGAACCATTATCAATTTCTGTTAATTCATATGGAACACATGCTGAAGGTTATGATGATGATGATTTATCTGAAATTGTTTAAGAAAGCTTTGATTTAAGACCAGGAGTTATTATTAGAGAACTTAAATTAAGAAGACCAATTTATGCTAAAACTGCTTCAGGTGGTCATTTTGGAAGATCAGAACCTGACTTTTTATGGGAAAAACCAAGAATTATTGATATTGCTTCATGGAAAGCTAATAAGGAATAATAATAATAAAAATGAATAGATATTATGTTAAAAATATAAATAAACAAGTAATTCATCATTTTTTCTTATTTAATTCAGCTCCTAATAATTTAATCTACTCTCTTAACTGTAAATTTTCAATCATTGTTTTCTATCATAATTTATAATATATATACTTCTATTATTTCTTAAATATTTTATTTCTTCTTGATTTATTGGATTAATTTAATATCCTCTTTTTCTATCCTATATATAATTATTATTATAATATTTACAAATCAGCTTCAGTTAAATTTGGATATGCTTTACTAAGATGATATGCTAAAAGTTGAATGTATGAAATTTTTTCTTCTAATTCATTTGTTAATTTAATTATTTTCCCTGAAAATTGATCCTTTATTGTTTTATTCTACATTTCTAATTCTTATATTCTATTTGCCAAAGATTCTACAACAATTTTATCTTTTTTTGTTAATGGAGCATCAGAAACTTATTTCTATCTAGCCTAAAAATCCTTTAAAGCATGAACATCCCTTATTAAACTCTATATTTCCACTTACATCTATGATATTCTTTATTATTTTTATTGATTATCTTTATTTAACTCTTCTATTTCTCTTGCACTTTTTATATTCAAATCCTCTAATTATTTTTCAAAAATTCCACTATTCTTAATTGATTCATTATATTAAGATTCCAAAATTTAAAAATCTTACAATTATGATTAAAGTAACCTTTCTAATTCAATTATTTTTGTATTTTTTTTATCTTATTCTTATTAAGATATTTCTAATTACTTCTTCAATTTTTCCAATTCTTCCACTGTTTCATTCAATTTTTCTTAAATCTAATAATTTTAATTAAAATTACCTTTTATTTCTATTTCTCAAATTATTTCAATTACTTTTTTAAACTTTCTAATTCTTCAGATTATTTTTGATTTCTCTCTTATAACTCTTAGGTTAATTAATTATTTTGATTAAATATATTTTTTTTATTTTGATGCTCTGCTATTACTGCAAGTGCCTATTATAGTTCACTTTCCAATCTAAATTTATCTTCTGAAATTACTCTTAGTTCCTTAAGTTCTTGATGACATAACCTTATGTCTTCTTTTAATTATTCATTTTATTATTTAAAAAGACCAATCTCAACATTCAATTTTGAATTTATTATACTTTATTCATCAATTATTTATTAAAGAGCTGCACATTTTTCAACTATTGTCTCCATAGAAGTAGAATTTCTTGATGACTTTTAATTTTATACTCTTGCTTACTCTTCTTATTGTTACTTCAAAGCATTAAGTTCATTTTATAATTATTTAATTTAATTTTATTATTCTTTTGACTTTTTCTCTAATATTTAATATTCTTTTTAAGGTATATTATTTGATTTATCACTTGATTAAGCTTATTAATAAGAATGATTTTATAAATATGGATTAAAATTAATTAAATTAGTGGAATCCTAACTTTATTTACTCTATTATTATTATTAAGTTAATGATTATATTTATGCTTAATATTGTATAATTAATTTCTTTTATTCTTAAATTTCTCCTTTAAATTCTACTATTAAAGTATTTGATTATTCTCTTTCTTAAATAAACTATTGTTAAATTTCCAAATTTTCTTATTAATATTTCTAAATTTAAGAATTCAACTCTTTTATTTCATCCTTTTATTCATTATTCTAATTATTATTTTAAATATCTGATTTCTGTGAATCTAATAAATTTTAGAGTTCTTATATTTTTAATTAAAGCTCTTAATTTTCAGTTTTTAATTCTTTACATTTAAAATCCAATACTTCCATTTCATTTAAACTATTTTACATCATTCTTCCTTCACTTTCAACAGTATCTAATTGTTACTTTAGTTCTTAAATTAATCTATGCAAGTCATCTATTTATGATTCATGCTTTTGTTTTTATGATAATAATTTATTTTCATATTTCTATTCCATTTGATATAGTTCTTCTTAATATGAAGATAATTAAATATTTAATTAATCTAATTAAGCTTCTCTTTCTTTTAATTAAAATTAAGACTTTTATAATTATTATATCATTTCATCTTATTCCTATCTTTATTTCTTTAATAAATCCACTTCTTGTTATTATTCTTTAGACTTTTTCTCAAATTATTCTTATTATTATTAATTTTATTCTAAATTCTTAAGTTCTATTTATTCAATCTACAACTATAATGTATCAATTTCTTATTGCATTATTTGTTTTTATTATTAAAATGTTTATACTGCTATTTCAAATTCATTACGTAATTATATTAAACTATTTTAGTTCTCCTGACTTATTTTCATCTATAAATTATTAGAATTTGATTCTAATTCAATCAAATGAGAATTTTTAAGTAAAACTATTTGTTATTCTAATTCTAATATTTAATTATTTAAAACAATAATTTAATCTTTTTACTATTGAATTTCAGATTAATATTATTATTCTAATTCTTTCATTTATTAAATTTTGGCATCAAGATTTAATTAAGATTATTCTAATATTATACTCTAAGCATTGAATTCATTTAATAGTTTAAGTTCTTTTTCTTATTCTTACTTCAAACTTACTTACATTAATTCTAGATCATCATTAATTTTTTCTTTATTTGCTATTAACTCTTAGATTTATTACTACAACTAATTATTTTTGTCTAAATTAATTTCATTATTTTTTTATTCTTCTAAAATTTAAGATTTTTAAATATCAATTTCTTATTAAAATTGTTAAACAATAATATTTTTTTGTTCTTATTCTGTTTTTATAATGTTTTATAAATTTAAATTCTCTTCCTTTAAATTTTCCATTTCTTATAATTATAATTTTATCAATTCCAAATCTTTAATTAGATTTGATTTCTATAATTCTTAATTTTAGACTATCTATGTTAAATCTTCAATTTCTTTTATGTATTATTCCATTATAAGTTTCTGTTAATCCTTAAATTATTGTTATTCTTATTCATAATCTAATAACTATTATTTTTATATTTGAATCTCCTTTTAAAGTTCACAAATCTATTGATCATATTAATTTATTAATTATTATTTTTATATATTTAAATTATTTTGAAGTGTTTCCTCATACTATTTAGATTGTTCTTCTCTTAATGAAGAATATTTAGTTTCAAATATTTATGTATTACTTTCCAATTTTTATTTTAAATCTAAAAGTTCTTATTAAAGCTATTCTATTTTTTTATCCTTTTGACTTTCATTTTGAGAACTTATTTCAATTTCAGAACTACATTCTTAATCTTTTGTTTTATTAGTTAATGCTGATATTTCTTACATCAATACTTTAGTATTTTAATCATTTTTTTAAGATAATTATTCTAAATCATTAACCTTTAAATTTATAGTTTCTGTCCATAACACTAATTAAGATTAAAAGGATTATTTAATATCTTCAAGTTATCTAATATTATTATCTTTTTCACTTATTTATTATGTTAATATTTCAACATTATTAGTAAATTCTTATAATTTTTCTTATTATTATTATAATTTTAAATTGTAATTATTGTTTTCTTCCTATAATTATGAAGCACTTTATTATAATTATTCAATATTCTATTGTAAATTAATTATAATTTCATCTTTTTCTTTTAATTCTATTTTTATTTATTCTTTAGAGTTTGTTATTTCTTCTTATTTATTAGATAATTCCTATTAGATTTAAGTTTTTTCTACATTACTACTTTCTTTAAGTTTATCAATTTATACTAAGAATTCTTAATTTTCTTTTTTCAATTCTTAAATTATGTCTTCATATTAATTTAATTACTATGTTAATTGTTCCTGTGTATTGATTTCTAATATTAACTTTTAATTATATTGATGCATCTCTTAATTACACTTTTCAATTTATTCTATTTATGTTTAATTTATTATTTATAAATTTTAAATCTATTAATCTAAATCTTAAATCTTTTGTGAATTTTAATTAATTTATTTTTCATAATCTGCAATTTATATATTGAGATTTTCAATTTAAATATTTTATTCTTACTATGATTTAGTAATAATTTAATTATTTTAGTTTTGTTACTATATTTAATTATTCAATTCTTAAATTTTATCTTCTGAAATTTATTTTTCATCTATTAATTTTTATTTTAAAGATTTAATAGTATTTTAAAAATTTTCTTAATCTTAAAGTGAATTGTTTTCAAATGATTTATAAATATTCTATTATTCTATTATTTTAGATTCTAATTAATTTATTTTCAATTCTGCATTATCTTTCTCTTCTAATAAATTTAAGCATTTTTTATCAAAATGTAATTTTTATTCTTATTCCTTTTAACATTATTCTTTAAGTTTAATTATTTGTTTTTATTAATCTTCAATTTATTTTTTAAATAAAGTATTTTCATCAATTATTTATGTAATAATCTCTTCTTATTATTTTAATTTCATTTTTTATTGTTCATTAATGTTATTAATCTATTAAGATTTTTATTTTAAATCTTTAATTTCAATATTTGCTTTTTCTATTTAATCTTCTAATAATTTGATAGTTTTTTGACTTTTTGATTCTGAAGAAGATAATTATTGATTTAATTAATGAATTTCATTTTATATCTTTTTAATTTATTCATTCTTTTCATTTAATTATCTTTAAATTGATTATTCTAGTTTTACTTTTTCATTATTTACATCATGTGTTTTTTATTATTCTTTTTTCAATTATTCAGCTAAATTCTATACAATAATTTTATTATCTTATTTAATTATATCAATTAAATTATTTTATTCTGACATTTATATTTTATAAGAATCTATTTCTTTTTTTTATTTGGTAATCAAATCTAAATTATTTTAATGCTTCTATAATTCTTATTATAATTTATCTTTAGATGATTCTGATTTCTATAATCTTTCTATTAATGACTCTATATCTATTCTATGTTAATTATTCTATTCTACTTAAATCTCTTAAAGTTAATTATATTTTTATTCTGATTTTTTCAAAGAAATCTATAATTTATCTTATTCCATTTGTATATTATCTAATTTATTTTAATACTCTTTTATTTTTCTTTAATTCTCTTCATTTTTATGATTAAATTCATTTTCTAATTATTGGATTTATTGTTATTAAGAAGATTGTAAATCACTAAATTAAAATTCTAATGAAGTATATTTTTTAATCTACTCTTCAAGTTCATGTTTTGCATTCATGAAATTTTATTGTAATTATTCCAATTATTCATTATTTATATTTACATTCTTAACAATTTGATCCCCTTGATTTTAATGTGCCTTCGATTCTTCATCTTATCCATTATTTTAATCCTACATAATACTATTAATTTCAACTTAATTTTCGTTAATTACTTCAGTTTAGTGATTTTAGTGATCATTATGAATAGAAATTAATTCTTCTACTTAATTATCCATATAAAAAAATTTATATTAGAAAGTAAATTAATTCTTTCTATATAATTTAATTACAAAGAATTTATTTAATTCAATCCTACCTTAATTCTAATTCTCATTATGTTTACTAATTCAATTCTAATATACATTTAATATAATTAATATATGTTTTAGAATAGTTTATAGAATATTTTTATGTAAATATATTATATAATAATTATATTTTCTTAGGTGTATCATTATGGAATTACCCATTTAATATAAATATAGTAATATACAAAAACTCTATCAATAATAAAGCTAATTAACTTAATTTACTATAAATTTTATTAAGTTAACCCATTGTTTTAGCAATAAAAAACATCTTCAAGAAGCATATTTCCAATGTTATTAATAATAATATATTAAAAAATGTTATTGTTTGAATAAAAATCGTAAAGAAATAGTAATGAATAGTAATCATTAAGAAGATTGCAAAATGATATGTAAGATGAAAAATTAAAATAATTGAATGATGATACCTGTGAAATTACATTTAAAATGCTTAGTGGAATATTATAAATTTTGATGTCACCAAAGATTGGCCCCTACAAATAAAATAATTTCTTAGTATTCTATTATCTTATTGTTAGTTTTTCCTTGATTTTAGAATAAATTATCCTTATTCTCCTCCTAAAATTAAAGTAGAATCAGATATTACACATCCAAACATAGATAAAAGAACTTAATTATTTTATTTATAACTTCTAGAACCATATTATTGGAGACCAATATATGAGTATATTATGATATATATAAAAGTTTAACTGACATCATTAAAGCTATGAGATAGACATTAGTATATATAGATTTCACAAATATACCAAATGAAACTAATTGCCTTTTGATTGCAGAAAAGATATTATAATAAAATTAAACTCAAGATGAATTTGAATTAGATTTTATACATTTTGAAATTAGTGAAAATTTTAAGATCAATTTTGAATTGAATTCAAATTAAGTTTTTGATGAGGATAATGTCTTATAAAAAGATTAATAAAAATATTCAAATTTTTCTTAAGAACCAAAAACAATTAATTTAATAAAAACATAAAGACATGGTTAAAATCAGAGAATGGTTTGCATTAAATTAAAAATTTGAATAGATTCTTATTTTCATTAATTAAAATATAAAGTATATATACATAAAATTAGAAAAGATTTATCAATTTATTTGTTATCATATCCAATTTTATATTAACATATATTCTAATATACTTTAAATTGAGTTAATATATTATTTGATAATAATTCTAAAATTTTAATTACTAATTTTAGTATTTAACAAATTTATAATTGCTTTTTTTGTCACATTTCTTTTTAATTTTAACTTTAATTAAAAACCATTAGCTATTAATTTTTAAGATTCTTTACTTTTTATATTCAAAAGTATTTTTAAGATCAAACAAGTTAGTATTTTCATTAAATTTATTATTATTATTTAATTTATAATCAGAAGGAATAAAAATAATAAGTGAGATTTACTACGCTTATATTAACCTGATTGTACATCAATGCTCAAAATTTAATATAATCTTATATTTTTTAGAAGTATAATTTATAAAAGAACAAAAAATGTTTACTATATTTTGTTTCTTATTAGTTACGATTAATTATTTTAATTCTTATTAATATACAAGTATTTTGCTTTCGTCTTCTTATGAGTTGCAATATTTCTACTAGTTTTCTTGAGATTTGAATAATCTTATTTAATTTTTAAATTTTGAATATTATTAGCAAATTTCTCAATGCTATATTTTATTATCAATTCAACCATTTCTTTCTTGAAATGATTATAAAATCTATAATTTTAAAATTTCCGAAAAGTATTTTAAAAAATTTGTTATTCTTATTTTATCTTAAAATAACTCTAAAACTACCCTATTAAAGACCATGAGAGATTTCATTTTCTATATTGATATTAAAAAAATGCAGGCATTTATTGAACAATAGAAATAAAGAGTGCTATAAAATGATTAAATATTTTTGTCTTATTTCTTATATTTTCATTTAAATATTATGCCAATTAAAACTGTATAGATCTAAGATCTAAAATTTATGAGTAAGGTATGAATTTTGATAAATAGTTTTTTAAAATAATTTATATGGAAGTATGAATTAATTGATTCCATCTGATGGAAGGAGTTTGATAATATATTTTAGATTTGGCTTAAGTTTAAAAATGATTTTTGATTCAGATTATTAAATTTGAGGTATATATTAATGTAGTATAATAATAAGAAATTAGTGTTAAATAACATCTTAAATAAGACAGTTTAAATTTTATTAGATTTGATATCAATAAATTTATTTAATAATGGGAGCATGTGGTGGTAAATCAGGAGGAGACAAACAACAACAAATGTCGAAAGAACAGAAACGTAAGCAAATTATTTTGAGTCTTAGAATTGGCTGTAAATAAATTCGAGGTTGGCCCTAACATCTTTGTTAATTTAAAGCAAGGTGATATAACTGATACTTATATCATTAACAAAATATTAGGTGAAGGTATTAAGATTAAATTATCAGTCAGGTTCATATGGATAGGTGAGACTTGTCTAACATAAGAAGACTGGTTAATAAAGAGCTATGAAACAAATATAAAAAAAAAAAATTCTTAAGGAACAAGAGGATGCTATGTTTAGTGAAGTGGCCTTATTAAAAGATATGGATCATTAGAACATTGTCAAATTATTTGAATTGTATTAGGATAGTCAAAATTACTATTTGGTTACCGAATACTTGAATGGAGGAGAATTACTAGATAAATTAACAAAATTATCAACCTTCAATGAGAGAACAGCAGCAGAGTATATGAAATAAGTATTGTCTGCTCTTTCTTATTGTCATGCATAAAATATAATACATAGGTATTTTGAAAATTTTATGTTATGTAGAGATATGAAACCATCAAATATCATGTTAGCATCTCCAGATCCTTAATCCCCTATAAAAGTAATTGATTTTGGTACAGCCAAAAAGTAATTAAGTGGAGAGTCTTAGACTTAAGTTATTGGAACAGTACTAATCCTACCTTAATATTATTATAGCCATTATATATAGCCCCTGAAGTCATTGATAAAAATTATACTGAAAAATGTGATATCTGGTCATGTGGAGTTATTTTATATTAAATTCTAACAGGAAAATTCCCATTTGATGTGAAGGTCTAAAGTTTACAACAATTATTCAATAATATCAAATCAGGAAAATATAATTTTAATTCAAAAGAGTTTACTAGTTTATCTTTTGAAGCTTAAACTTTAATAAAGTCAATGCTTTAATTGGATCCAAAGAAAAGACCATCAGCAAGTGAGATATTAAATGACCCTTGGATCAAAGAGAAAGCAAAAGAGGATAAGATAAGTTTGGATGTTATGAATGATTTAGGCAAATTTCATGTAAATAATATTATTCTATTATTTATCAGAATGAAAGCAATATGAGAGCAGCAATTTTATAATTGATTGCAGGAGAAATGATGTCAAATGAAGAAAAAGATTAATTAAATTAAACATTTTAGAGTATGGATAAAAATAAAGATGGATAATTATCAAAAGAAGAATTAGTTTAAGGTATTTTATAAATAACATAAAAATAGCTTATACTTAAGTTTTTAATGATGAATTAAAGGCAAAACATTTAGTAGAAGAGATTTTCATATAAATTGATTAAAATAATTCAGGAAAAATAAGTTATACTGAATTTCTGGTTGCATCAGCTAAACAAAATACAATTTTATCAAAAACTAAAATTGATTAAGCATTTAAAATGTTTGATAAAGTATTTAAATTAATTATCAAATAGGATGGCAATGGTTAAATTACTAAACAAGAATTATAAGATATTATGTGTGGTGTAGATATTGATAATACCTAATGGGCATAAATTATAGCATAATGTGATAAAAATGGGGATGGAATCATCTAATATGATGAATTTGCAAATATGTTATTATAAACTGCCAAAAAATGATTTATTTTAAATAAATAGTATTTGCATATTTGATATTTTTATATTTATCATAAATATTAACCCCATATTGATATTCAATCTTATTATTAAATAAATTAATAATTTCATAACTATAAAATTTATATTAAATGAATTTTATTTATTTTAATATAAATTTAAATATAAAATACACAGTATTCAGTAGTTACTATAAAACCTTATGCTATCTACTTTTTCAATATTACTTCTAAAACTACCTTAATAACATAAATCTTTTATTTTCATTGAACAAAGACCATCCTTTTGATTTCTTTTCATTTAACATTCAAGTGTCTAATTCTCTTTTTAAAAATAGATATTGCATTCTCCACTAATATAATTATCAAAAAATTATCCTTCTGCTTTAACATTAGAATCTAAAAAGATAATTCCTTCACCATTGAACAGACCCTCATTAAAACCACCTATATACTTTTTAACATCTTATCCTTCTGTAATGATTTATAACTCTCCTTTCCCTTCTGGACATCCTTTCTCAAAAAATCCACTATATATCAATTAACATCCAAATTTCTTATTCCATTAAGTTAATTTACCTTTACCTTCAGCTTCATCTTCTAGCCATTATCCTTCATACTAATCTCCATTTTTATATTACAATATCCCTTCTCCATGTTTTTAATTATTTTAAAAATCTCCCACATATATTCCTTCATTATTTTCAAGTTTGCCTTTACCATTAAATTATCCCATTTCAAAATCTCCTTCATATTTTGAATTTTACCAAAGAAGCAATCCTTTTCCATGAAACTTATTATTATAAAATCCTCCCTTATATTCTAATTCTTTAGTTTTAAAATGACCTTATCCTTAATATTTATCATTAACAAAATCCCCTTTATAAAAACAACTGCCATCAAAAATTAATGTTCCAAATCCATCTTTTTTAAACTCTTCATTAATAGATCCCTTATACTTATAATTTGGTCCATCTATTTACCACTCACTTTTTAAATCAGGTTATCCATTTATCCAATTACCAGTTAATGAGACTTTATTAATACTTAATTGACCTTCACCATGATATTTTCCATTAAAATATTTTCCTTTAAAAAATGAATTATTTTCATTAAACTTTAGTGTTCCACTTCCATTTAATTTATTACTATTTTAATCTCTTATACCTTCAAACTTATCTCCATTTTTAAATAAAATCATATTATTGATTATATTATTTAATAAATAATTTATTTAGTTATAGAATTTTTAATAGATTCATCATCTCTTATTAAAATTATTCATCTTATCATACATAAACTTTTTAATAACTTAATCAATTTTCTCATCCAATTTCTTTTCTATAATTTTGTTATTATCCACATAGATTCCTAATTTTTAATTATTTGATTTGGCATTTATAAAACGTCCTTGTTATGTTCCAGTCCCTTCAATCCATTTAGATTGAATATCACCTTTTTAGTAGTCTTTTAGAAAAGGAATTTTAGTATTGTAAAATTATTAAAAGTTCTAATTATCTTAATACATTTTTATTTTTTATTTTAAGTTGCATATAAAATTTTATCATCTAATACAATTAAAAAACCATATAAGAAAAAAAAACTAATTGAATTTAGGTAAAGAATAAGTTAGAAAGATAAAAAGATATGCTAATGGTGCTATAAATAATTTTAGCAAATTTCAATTACTATATAGATACTATATAAAATTGTAAATTATTTATTCAATTTGTAATTAAAAGAATCCTATTAACTTTAGATTAATATGATGATTATAAAGTAGAAGATTTTAAAGAATAAAATTACAAATAATAATTATTTTTATTCAATAATTATAATTTGATTACCTTTGCATAATGTTAGTTTTTCTTTGCTCAAAATATTTTTCTTATTAGAAAACAAGCTAGTTGTAACAAATAAGTTTTATCAATATATTCTAATAATGTTAGAGTTCTTATTACTATTCTTATTAACTAATGTGCTCTCAAAAAATCTTAGGTTCTAACAGATAATAACTAATTAATAATTCCTTTTAGTTTTTGAAAAAAGTCTCAATTTAAGTGAGAATAGAAATTAAATTAGTAAAAAGAATAAAATAAATATTAAGATTAGAAAAAAAGATTCATTTAAAAATAATTTAAATTAACAAGCAATGAATGATAAAACATCTAAGTAAAAAGTATAATATTAATGCCTTATGAGAAAAACAAAGTTAAATAGGAAGTAAAGTCTTTCTAATAAAATCAATCATCTAAAAAATGTTGTCAATTTATTTTATTATAAAATTTATATTAAAATTAACAATATCTAAAGACATTTAATTAAATTAATTATGGATTTTATTGATACCAAAGTAATTGAGTTTAGTTCTTAAACAGGCATTCCAGATGATTAATTAAAAATCTTCATTTCCTTAATCCTTTGCACATTATTTGGATTCCTTTTTAAATTATCCATTAGAGGTAATAAATTGAATAGATGATATAGGAAGGTAAGCTAGATTGATTGCAGGATCAATATTTGGTGTCATCATCACTTACTATATTTATAGATCTTAAATTATCAATGTGTTATTTTAGACAATAGTAGTTTATATAATGGTTAAGGTTTTGGGAAAGAAAAGTCCTTGGCCTGTATTTGTGGAATCTATGATTTTTGTGGCAGCTCATCATATATATAGATAATATACTGATTATGGAGGTTGGAAGATGGATGTTACAACAATATTAATGATGGATACTCCAAAATGGACTGCTTTTGCTTTTTGTGTAAGTGATGGATTGAAAACATAATTAAGTAAAGAATAGGAAATAAGAAAGATTGTTAAATTACCTTCTTTTTTTGAGTATTTCTCCTTTATTTTCTTTTTTGCTGGAAGTGTATTAGGACCATGCTTTGATTATTATGACTTTGATTAATTCATTAATGAAGATAAAGAATATAAAAATATTCCATCAACAATAAAAGAAACATTAAGACTATTAAAGAATACTATAATTTGTATGGGTATCTTTTTATTTGCTGAAAAATACTTTCCTTTACATTTTGTTACAACAGATGAATTTGGAACATATAATATATTATATCAAACACTTTGGTTTAATATTATGGTAGCAATTCAAAGAACAAAATATTTTGGTGGTTGGCAATTAGCTGAAATGAGTATAGCATCTTGTGGTATTACTTATTAAGGAAATGGATAATTTTAGAAAATTAAAGCAGTTGATGTAGATTGGGATTTAACATACAATATGAAAGATAAAGTAGAGAAATGGAATATCTCTATTTAAACATGGTTAAGAAGATATGTATATACTCGTATTTATACTGAAGAAGAAATGAAGAAGAGTGCTGCTAAATAAAATTTTGCTTATCAAATGACATATGTTGTATCATCACTTTGGCATGGATTCTATATTGGCTATTACTTTTCATTCTTTTAATGGGCAATTTTGAACAACGTCAACAAAGCAATATTTAGAGTTTCTTGTAATACTAAATATTTGAAAATATTTGAAACTAATCCATTAGCTAAATTTGTTAGATGGTATTTAGCCAATACTATTTTTAATGTATTTGGAATTACCTTTTTATTATTGAGTGTGGATCCAATTCTAAAATTCTATAGCAATATTAGATATGTTCCTCACATTTTGTTATATGCCACATATGCTTTCTTCTTAATTACTAATTTCGGTTAGAAAAGTAAAAAATAGAAAGAATGAAAGTATATATTTTATAAAAATATATAATTGTTGAATAACTCTCTAGTTATCTTTCTCTATTTTTTAAAGATAAATAACTAAAATTTTATCTTTGACTTAAAATATATAATATATACTAAAATTCATTGAGATCATCATTTTTATGTTTGTTTTGATATAATATTAGGTGAAAATGTTTTAGTAATTTCAGTTGACCATTCTTTTGTTCTTTTATTTTCACCATCCAATTAAATTTGAACTGGCATCTTTGATGCAGGATGTTATTCATGTAGAGCATAAGGCATCAAAATTATTTCATGAGAAGATGGAACTGTAGGAGGAGGGGATGAAATAATGATGTCATTCTTAGTGTATTAGGGTTTTTAAATATGGCAGCCCATTATTAATATAATAAAATAATGAATTGTAAATATGTATTAAATGAATTTTTAATATGATCTTAGAGACAGTAAAAACTGTTTAAGAATTGAAATATATAAATTCTATTCATACAAGGAATTAAAATATTGTTCTTATCAGTCTTTTGTTAATTATTAATTGATAACATTAAATTATGTTAATTATTAATTAAAAAGAACTTTATTTTTAGTTATAAAAATAAATGGGAATGAATTCTCATTTTTATCTACTTTAACTTAAAAATGATGTTTTTAAGAAATATAAAATAATAATAATTATTTTTTTGAGAATTTACTTTTTCTATTAATTAATTATATGAATTCATCAATAATATTAAATATTTATAAACATATTATAAATTTCTACATGTTATAAAGTTTTATTTTATGAATATCATCATATAGTAAATGGAATTTAAAAAAATAATTAATATATTGTATCAACTATTCAAAATATTAATGATCATAAATTGGCTTTAATAAATGATAATAATTTTCTAAATATCATTAAAAATTTAATTATAAATAATTTAGAAAATAAAAATAAATATGAAATCACTTTTTTTTCTTTGGCAATCCTTTTTTTTTTTTTGGCAAACTCTTTAAATAAACATCATATCGTCTACTCTATTTATTTATTAAATATAGTTACATTTAAATCTTCCTTTTACATTATGGCTCTTTCTCTTATTCTTTAATACATTTCTTCAAGATCCCAAGATCTGATTAGATGATCATATGAACCAGAATAAAGGAGTCCATTAGCTAATGCCAAAGTAGTAACTCCATCAATATGTCCTGAAAACTCTTCTTTTAATTCCCAAGTTTTCATTTCATAAACTTTGATTTTTTTATCATCAGTTCCAACATACAAATATGGATCATGAACCAACATACATAAAGCCCATCCATGTAAACCAACAATTACTTTAATAGGTTATGGATTAGGTTAATCTAATTATTGGATTTCATAAATGTGCATAAAATTATCAATAGTACCAAGAATCAAAAGGGTCTTATGTACTAAATATGACATAATAGTAAAATTAGGGAATTGAACACTTCTAACAATAGATTATTTATAAGGATCTATTTAGACTATAGTATTTTTGCCATATAATAAATTAATTTCCTTGTCAAAGATGACATTCATCAAATTGATTGGATATCCTATGTTAAAGATAACTTCACATTCATTGCTAGTGGTATCCCATAATCTCACAGTACCATCTAAAGAGCTAGATGCCAATTATCTAATATTTAAGAAATGAATAGATGTGATTTAAGCCTTATGTCCTTGATAAGCATAGACTGACTCTCCAGTTTTAATATTATTAGATTTGATGAAACCATCATCATATCCAACATAGATATTGAATTCAGAAAATGTTGCTGCACATATGATATTTCCTTTCATAGTTTATTGATTTTCATCTTAATCTTATACTGTAATATCATCTGATATTTTGGATATCAGAAATTTGGATGCAATTTATCTATTTAATAGATCCCAACCTTAAGTAGTTATATAAATACTTTTAACATTTCCATCTCTAGAAGCTGAATAAAGATAATTGCCATTATTTCCATAAGGACTAATCAATGTAATTATAGCATCTTTATGTCCTTTAAGTCTGTCTTTAAAAGCCTTACTCTTAATCTGTTTGGGAGGTTTTACAAATTATTATTAATACATTTAAAATATGAATATTAATATATAAATGAATCAATGTGATACTGATTTTATAATGTTGACTTATTATGGATCTTCATTAGAAAATGAAATGGCTTCATAATTACCTAATAAATATTAATTAAAAAATACATTTTTCTTTATCAATGCCAGCTACTTCAGCATCTGAATCAATTCTCAAAACAGCAAATCCTTTGAGAACTATTAAGATGAAGAAAACAAAAAAGGCAACCCAAACTGTGATAATTAATAATCCTAATAATTAACAACCTACTAATTTCATTCCTTTTCCATAAAATAATCCACCATTTACATCTAATAATCCAGTAAAAAAGACACCAATAAATCCACCATGCTAAGATTAAATTAATTAAATACCAAGAAAATAGGTACAATTTAGACTGGATCATCTAATTTAAATTTAGGTAAAGCTGTAGCTGTTAATGTATAAACAATGCCAGCAATTGAAGCAACAATAGAAGTAGCCCAAATCTAAGATTCATGAGCAGCAGCTGAACTTGCCACCAATCCAGCCAATATTCCTCTAGAAATTGAAAATAAACTTGTTGTTTCTTTTGTCAAATATCTTATAACAAAACTCCAAAATCCACCTGCAGCTCCAGCTATTAAAGTATTAACTGCTACTAATCCTTAAACATATGGAGTAGATGAACCAGATTAAATTTAACCACCATTTATGAACATCCAAGTAGCAAAAAGTATTACTGTTCCAAATGCCACATATATTGAACTGAATGGTTAAAAATTTAAAGTAGAATTTGTATCAAATCTATATTTTCTTGGTTTAGATACTACTGTCACTACTAAAGCAGCAACACCAGCTGAATAGAATATAAATCCAGATCCTGCCAAGTCTTTATATCCTAATTTAGTTAACCATCCATTAGCATTAGTCCAATGAACTATTGCTGGAGATACAAATCCTGAATAAAAGAGAGCCAAAACACCCCAGGCTAAAAATGTTAATCTTTCAGCTGCTCCACCAGATACTATTGATACTCCTATACATGATAATGTTGCTTTGAACACTAATATTATTATTAAAATTAACTACCAAAATTTGAATAATCATTTTATGCTTCTGTTGCTGCCCAATTGTATGCTCCAAGTTTTGTACCTCCCATAAAATATGTTCCAAAATCATCACCATAAGAAAATCCATACCCAAACTATTTTGAATTATTAAAACATCATTTTACCAACCAATATATTAATACTGTTAAACACATTCCAAGAAATACCTTTATAACTATTGATTAGGCATTCTTATATCTAACAGATCCAGCCTCCAAAAATCCAAATCCCAATTAAGAAAATGCTAGTACAATACCAGCAATCAACAACCAATCTTCATCTAAAGTACTTCTATTAGTAGTTCCTGCAGCTGCATTTGCTGATGGAGAAACATTGGCAGGATTAGTAAGATCAAGATAATGTTGTTACATAGTTTGAAATATAAATTAATATTTTAACAATCATTTTTCTTTAATTTTAAATAATGGAACTTTGGCCTTTGATAATTTATTTGATTTTGATTTAGGTTCTATCAATCCTCTTCTAACAAAACCATCAAATTCACTTTTCACTAATAAATCTCCTTATGTAACATGTCTCAAATGACTCTTTAATTAATCATCTAATACAAATTCATCTTATGTTACTTCCACTCTATAAATTATAATTATATTTACTTTTTATTTCCTATTTTAATTGGTACCAAATTTCTTCCTGATAATTTTCTTGCTCTCTCTAAAAGTTTCTTCTCTTTTCTTTATTACTTTCTTTTCTCAAGTCTCATTCTAGCTTCAGCATTAAGTTCTTTTTTTATATTTTTTACTAATAAAAGTCCATGATTCTTTTTCTTTTCAATTAATCTATCAACCACTTCTTTTCCATGAACTTTTTAAATCATACTCATCTTTCTCTTTAATTTTTTTTCTTTCTCTCTAATTTAGTTATTATTTTATATTAAATACCTTTAAATCAATTTTTATGCTTTCTCTACTTCAGTCTCTACATTTTATAATCTTTAATGTGATCTAATTTCTTTTTTTACTACATCATCTAATAATTCATTATAATCTTTTAATTAAGGATTATATGATTATCCTGGATGAGGTGTAACAATAGCTTTTACTTTTGGACTTTAAATTTTTTTTAATCCTCCTTCCTCTGCCCATATATCTTAAAATTCCTTTTATTTTTCTGGTTATTATTGCTTTTTCTACTATTCTGCCATATTTTAGATTTTGATTTTTTCTAATTTAGATAATTTTGTAGGATCAATAGGTTTTTTCTTGAATCTATCTTTATTTTCATATATATTGATAGGTTGAGCATCAACTTAAAAATCTACAGGTTTAGCATCATTTTATGTAAAATCTATATTATCAAATTCACCCATTTCTACAATGATGTTCTTTCTCCATCTTTGAGTTCCTTATCTAGCTCTCAGGTTTTTTTTCTTAATATTTACCATGTATTAATTAATTTTAATTATTCATAAATTTAATTTAACCAAATATTGTTTCAACTTACCCTAATACTTTAAAATATGTTCTTATCCATTTATTATTTAATGAATTGAGTTTAATATAAAATGTTGGAAAAAAATAATGTTAAAAAAATAAGTTATTCTTATTTTATTAATAATATAAGACATAAATAAAATAATAAATAAATAATAATGAATTCTGGTATTAGTATTTTGAATATTTAATACTTTTATAAATCAATAGAATCTATTGTATTAATAATGTTATTGTTGCATCATGTAATATTATTGCTATTAATATATCTGTTGTTACTACATATTGTTGTACAATTATTATTATTACAATTAGAATTGTTATTATTATTATTATTATTATTATTATTATTATTATTATTATTATTATTATTATTATTATTATTATTATTATTGTTAAAATTAATTATAATAATATGAAAGCTAATTATTATAATTAAGAATTTAATTATTATTATAGTCATCCTTCTATTATATTTATTAATGACACTATTTAATTGATAAATGAGTATCTATTTAGTTCTCATTATTCTATTCATTCAATTTTATTTACTTTAAATTTGATTATTCTTCTTAATTATCAGATTAAAAATTTATTAAGCTTTTTTAATTGATTAAATTAGGATATAACTGTTTATAATGATACCTCATTCTTGAAATATCTTCAATTAGTGTATAATCTTCAGGTATTTAATCCTGTTTCATATAAAGCATAAATATTTCGTTTTCAAAGATTTGAGATATTTCATAAACCTTATGATAAATATAATTATTTACTTTCTTAAATTCTAATTCATTAGTTTAATCAACTTAAAAGAGTAAAGCCATTCCTTTATCTGAATATTTTCTTTCTTAATTTGATTTCATCAAAATACTCTATACTTTTATAATAGCATCTTTTGAATTTTTTACAAAATATTATTTCTTCAAATATAATTTTACACATTTGTCAAATTTAATAGCCAAGAATAAAGGGTGTTTTATTTTGTGTCTAATATTTGGAGCAGTGAAGTAATTAATTAACCCTTGAATTGTATTATCAACTTTTAATAAACATTTAGGTTAATTTTTTCTTTCCTTTTTTACAAATTCTTTATCCAAATTCTCAGGTAAAAAAGGATCTATAATTAATTATATGTTATTATTCAAAGCTTGTTATCTGGCATGCTTTCTAGAATCTACAAATATATAAGGGGAACATTTAGCATCGATAACGGATTACTGGCTGCTATTGATCTAACTTATTACCACAACTATTTGGAACTTTTGATACTTAAAAATTAATCATAACATATTACTTCATTCTTATATGAGGTTGTATTGAACTTTAATTATCTTAATATTGAAATTCCATTTCTGAAGACACCTTCAGAAGAGCCTTTGCATCCTATGCTTTCCATTTCCATTTTATCGTAATTATGTTTGACAATGTAGAGATTTGCCACTATTGTTAGTGTATTCAGTATATGATGGTCCAAATCATCATCGATCTATATGTTAAAAGTATGTATATTACTTTTAATTAACACTCTAATTCAGGGATGTTCCAAGATTTGTGCCAATTCCAACCAATATTTGAACTAAATGGAAAGGGTTTCCATAACTTTAAATCAAGTTAATACTCTTGGTTAGAATTTTAGTATTTAATAACTTTAGAAGCTTCTATTCTTAGAGTTTACCCATTATGTATAATATTATTGTTGAATGGCTGCCATTCCCATCTTACAACTTCATTTGATGATAACATAGACTAATTTAATTATGCAAAGATTCAATTTATGTTAACATTTATATATGAATATAAAGTAATTCAAAATAAAGATTAATTAACTCTACAATGTGATTGAAAAATTTTAACTAAGCCATTAAATTTAATTAAACTTTATTTCATTCAAGTTTATTATTTATATTAAAATTAATTAGTATAAGTTTATTTTGATTATTAACCATTCTTGTATTTACAAAATAATTATTTAATTCTATTCTTATTTTCTCAAAACCTCTAATCTTTTTATATATAGAAAGCTTTTATCTTTACATATCTTAAATATAATTTTATTGTCCATTTTATAGCAAATTTATAAACAAGTAAATTATAATTTAGCTTAATTCTAAGGCTGTCATTAATTTTTCGAAATTATCATCTATCTTCTTAAAATCTTAACAAAATTTATTATTAACTAACAATTTATAAATAATCAATTGATAAACCATATAAAACCAAGAATGACAAAAAAATAATAAGAATAAATTTGCTTTATTTTATATTTATTAATGTTACTAAATATATACTTCATTATTGTGCAATTTCCTATTCTTTTTCAGTATCTTCTTCTGTGTAAGGAATAGGAGGATCAACATCTGGATAGAGACGTTTTGTTAGAATATAACAATGAGGAGGATCAATATCTGTATAATAATTTTTTTTGTAAATAGTTTTCTCAAAACCATGTCTAGAATAAAATTAAAATCCTATTTCGTTGCTAACCCACATATGTAAATATATAGTTCTTATTTCATCATGAGATTTAACTCTATTTATTAATTCATTCAATAATTATGTGCCAAATCCTAAACGACGGTATGCATCTAATACACCAAATGTCATTATATATGCAGTCTTCTTACCATCTTTTTCCTCTATTCTTGCTGTTATAGCTCCAATTGCAATGTCATTATAATATCCTGCACATTACTTAAATTTCAATACCAAGAGTAGAAAAGTCTGAATATGTGAGAATTTTTATATAAAAGTTTTCACTATAACTTACTGGCAAGGTCTTCTATGTAATAACTTTGAATTATTCCAAATTTTTGTAATTGATTTCTCCAAAAGCCAATTTTGGTTTCTATTCCATTAATAAATATATATAAAATTAATGGATAGTAGAACCGAATTTGATGGAAGAATTCATTTTTTTGAATATTTTTCTCTTGAAAAATTTGAAGAGTACTTAATCATCCAATAATCATCATAGATCATTAAGAAATGCCTTGTAATATTCAATAGGAATAATTACACAATAAGATCGATTTATATAATATTTTCAATATTCAAAAGAAATTGCTTATCTGATTGAATTTTGTATTAATCTACCTTATGCCTTAAAGTATAATGCTTCATATGCTGAATATTTTTATGGATTCTTTTTATCAGAATAAAAACAAAATAATAAAGTTAAACGAATTTTAACTTTGATTATAAGGATTATGATTCCTTATTTATTACAGAAATTACATGAATATTCAAATAATGCAAATTAAGATAGAAAAAAGATAGTAATATTATGGATTTATAGAGGATTTAAATTGATTGATATTTTAATGAAATTTTAGTATTTGTTAAATGATGAACAAAAGAGCTATGCTATTTTTTATTCTTTAATAAAATAGGATCTAATCAGATTCAAAATGGAATCTCCATATAAATATGGAATGTTATTTATTTATTTGGGATTAAAATTTTTAGATTTCTATTTTTCCAAAAAAAATAATAATGTTTAACAATAGAATTAAATTATTTAAGCACCAAAATAAGTTGATGCTAAAAATGTCTAGAAATATTGTCCTAAATGTAAAAGAATACCATAAATACCTAGTGTATTAAAAACTACTGGATATGTTTATTGTTTAGAATGCTTACAATAAATGGTAATTAAAAATGAAATTACTAATCATCATATAATAAAATTATTTTGAATCATTATTATAATGCAATTAACTCTATCTATGGTACAAATGATACTGTTGTTTTCTTAAATGAAATTTAGTATTTTTGATTTGATATTAATTTCATAGCATTTACAGATGTTACAACACATATCTAATCATAATTAATAATAATAAATTACCATAACCAAATCTTTTGATTAATCTTGCATTTGCTAAGGAACAAATTTATTGTCTTTAACTTAGGCAAAAAGTTGTTATGCTTCACTTAACGAGGAACTGACAAATTTGAGTGTTTCTTAGAAAGATCCATAAGACTTCATTTTTTATGTATATTCATCAAATTTAATTGGTTTGATGTAATAACAAGTGTCAAATATTTTCATTCTGTTAGAATATCGATGATCCATATCTTGGACTTTCTTAATGAATCCATTTTCCATAAGGGTATAGTATAACCTTGATAAACCCTGTTATTATAATAACATTTTACTCTAAAGAGAGAATTCAATCCTTTCCAATATTGAATTTCAAAGTACATTTAATCTATCAATGGAGATACTTTTGGTTTCTTTTTGTTTTGGTTCTGTAATTATTCTCTTTATGAATTGGTCAATTGATTAACATAATTGGTTCTATTTCTATCAAGAATTGTAGTTAAATATTCTAAATAAAAGTAAATACTAGCATAATCTACATCTGAATAGAGTTCTAAATCAAATCCATATTATAATTATTGAATCATTGATTAAACAGCAATTTCATAACTGAAGATCATCAAAGGATTTTTATTTTTAAAGATATCTTGATCAATTTAATTACTATGATGAACTAATATTGATAAATGAGAATAATTTTTATGAAAATCTCTACTTTTTCTAAATTTGGATCTTAATTATTTAATTACGTATTCATAAGTAACAGGTACTATACAATCTTGATATTCCTTAAATACATTTTGATATAATTAATCAAAATTCTATGAAAACATTTTATTAAGAGTTCCTATAATGATATTAATCCAAGGAGTTTAATGAAAATATAAGAATTAATCATATTTAAATAGATTTTATTCTAAATAAGCTCTAATTAAAATATTCTTAGGATAATCATGAATTAGAGTACAAATTTTCTATTAAATATTAAAGTAATTGCGTTCTGCACTTAAATCAAGTACTGCTTCTAATTAATTTAACATGGTACTAAAATATTCATAAGGTTTTTCCATTTAAGGTATTTTTCTCATACTAATCATGGATTTGAGATGTTTAAGAATAGTAGAACTTTAATAATTTGACATATCCTTTCCCATAGCCATAGTTTAAACAACAGTATCATATCTTTTTCTAATAAACTCAATATGATCTGTTATTTATTTTTATGATTCAGCATTAAATGTTTATTAAAGACATTAAACAATTAAACAAAAACCCTTAAGCAATTTAATTCTAGAGGAGAGTGCATCTGCTATAGTTAATTATTTAGATTTCTTAACTTTTCCACTTAATTCAGTATCCAATGGATTTAATGTAGTTGTCAATAATTCTTAAATAGTAGATATTCTTTTGTTTCTGAAACTGAATACAGATGGATTATAATCCTCTTCTCTTAAGAATGGAGCATCCTTAATTATTTTAAAGATATGACTTCCTACAGTATTTAAAGTATCAAACAAAGCTTTAACAAATGGATTATCCCATAATGAATCATCATATTAATATACTAATGTGTAAATAGTCTATGCTAATGCATTTCCATTTAACCAACAAGTAATTTTCTAGAAAACTAAATCAAAGAGTCCTATAAGCTATAAAATTATTTTGAATATGCTTTACTTCTTCATTAGTTAGTTGTGATCCTGTTTTTATCTATTGTGATTACAATAATTTTTAAGGTGTATCTGCATCTGCCAAACCAAGTTTTACATCTATTTTTTTATCAAATAATTCAGTAGCTGACATAGCCTCAAATAATGAAAATCCTTCTGCCAAAAGAATATCTCCATTTTTGAGACTCTTAAGTTCTGCTGTAATATCCATTAATTAAATTAATGTATAAAAATAAAGTACAATTATATGAAGACTAAGAATATGTGCAATCACAATCTAATATTAATTTATTCAACACTCATAAATGTATTAAAGAAAAAAAGTAAGTGTTATACTTATAAAAGAATACGAAAATTCAAACATCAAAAAAATACTAAAAATAATTAGATTACTCAAAATTTGTCATTATTATATTAATTAGAAACTACAACTAATTAATAATCAAAAGTATCTCTATCCAATAGATAAACTATTTTTTCTATAAAGAAGAAAGACAAATATAATTGTGTTAATGAATCTACTAATAATAATTTTGGATTTCTATAATTAAATATAAAGAATAAATCTTTAGATATTAGATCCCATTTTGTTGAGATGAAAAATAGTTTACATAAATAGATATTCCTTCCATTATCTCCAATTAAAGAAATTGAAGAATATGTGTTTTATTAAGTATTTGTTAAAAAGTTAATAAGAGTAAACTTAAATAAGTCATGATAAATGATTAAATATACTGTTAAGACAATTTGGAAATTATTGTATTTAAAATTGAAAAGTAATACAAAATCAAAATAGAGTATTATATCCATTAAAATTAGACCAGGCCTAATTGAAGGTTTGATATTAAATGATAAAATATTCAAGAATCAATTTATTATTTACTTAGAATGTTAAAATTCAAATGGGAGAATTTATGAAGTATAAATAGAATTTGAAAATTAAAATGATTATGAATAATTTCAATTATTTTGAATAATCTAAAAATAAAGTATTCCTCTTTTTTTTAATTAAAATTAATAGATATACATATCTACATCATCCTATTTTAGAGAATTCTAGGATGAAGGATTACTACATTTAATATATATATATAGTTATAGTCAGATAGTTTTAAGTCCATGCGTAACAAGAGTTTGGAGACCAGACTTGAATCCGCAATTGGATTTAATTCTCGCTCATCATTTGGTCAATCTGACCAGGGAAGGATCAAGGAAAATAAATATATATTAATTATTTAAATATTTATCACAAATCTCATATTTTATGGGTTATTAAAATATATAATGAATTTTTAAATCCTTGGACTTTTATCATAATTGCCATCTAAGAAATATGTGAGAAAATTATTTGAATATGCTTATTTATTTAGAAACAAACTTAACTCATTTTAAGAATTTATGGAAACACCTGTAAGTGCTTCATTGCCTTAAGATTTATAAATGACTGAGAAATAAGCTCATACACTCATTATAGGATTAGTTAAACTATTAGAAAGTGCAGAATTATTATAATGGAATGAATAAGCCATTTTATAACTATTTCCATCTACTTTTGATTAGCAATTAGCTAAATTATTAACAGATTCTATACTTTAAATCTCTGAATGTAAGATATATCTAAACTCTTATTATAGTGTGTGATAAAATTACAAATAGAGAGATATGTTAAGCAGATTCGCTAATTGATATTGATTGGAGAGTAGATATACAAATTTAGACACATAATTAATAGAAGGTATGTTCTTTATAAATAATTAATAGGTTAATATGCCTGTCTTATTCTTATAATTGGAAACTCTAAATACTTAAAAAAATACAAAGGAGAATGTGACATTTCAGCTTAACTAAAATGAAGTTAATAATTTTCACAACAATTTGTGTAAAATAAAAGAATAATTATAAACTTTAGCTTAGTGATTATTATTTATATAAAATTTAAAAATAAAATGACAGAAAAAGTCAAAATTCTAATGTTAGGTGAAGGTGCAGTTGGCAAGTCATCTCTATTAAGTCGTTATGTTGATGAAAAGTTTTCTGAAAATATATAGGCCACATTAGGAGTAGAATATAGATAGAAAATTCTTATTTAAGGAGAAAATTAAGTCACTGTTTAAGTTTGGGACACAGCAGGTAAATAAAATTTTAATTGTTTAGGTTAAGAAAGATTTAGAGTTATTACTCCAATTTTTTATAGAAATGCTTAAGGAGTGTCTTTAGTTTATAGTGTTATTGATAAAAACTCATTTTAATAAGTTTAAACTTGGATTGATAATTTAAAAGAATAAATAGATTGTGAATAAATCTCTATTGTTTTAGTTGCAAATAAATGTGATATTTCATAAAGAGAAGTAACTACTTTGGAAGGACAACAATTAGCATAAAAAGTATATTATTAATTCAATCCTAGTATTAAATTAAATATTTTGAATGCTCAGCAAGAACAGGGGCATAAGTAAAGGAAATGTATACCGAATTAGTTTAATAGATTCTTGTTAGAAGAGGATAAAATTAAAATTCTCAGAATGGAGAAAAAATTACAAAAAATATTAAAATTGATGGAGCTGAAACATAACCACAAAAATGTTGTTGATAAATCTTATATAATAATTGATAAAAATTTATCATCCAATTTAATTCTATATTACATAATTAATTATATTTCATATATCTGTTCAATTTTTATATTAATAGAGTAAATTGTATAATTTCTTATATAGATAATTAATGTTTTATATATGATAATTCTTAAAATGAATAGAAATATGACTAGATTTATTATTAAATAAATTATTTCATAGATTAGTTTTAAATATTATACTATTGATAAATCAATATATTATTATTCTTAATGATATTTATTCTTCAAAATAATATTATATAATAAATATTTATATAAAATATGTATTATTATTGTTCTTATATTTTAAAATTATTAATTCATATCACAAGTAAGGAAATTATAATAAATAAGACATGCTTTTGCTTTCTTCAGGTTGCTTATTCATTTATAAAGCATTTATTAATGGTGATAATGATCTTGAATTTCTTGATTTGCAAGAGGCAAGGCTGAAAGTTACAGTATGTGAACTTTTATTATCATAGAAGCTACTATAGGATGTATGGTTTTATTTTGTGTGAGATTTGAGAATACTTTTTGGTTATTCTAATTTTTACAGTGAAACCTTTTTATTTCTTTTTTTTAATTAATTTTGTTTCTGACCTCTTAAGATAACATTATTATAGTTTTTCTAATGGTTAGGTATCAATTTTGATGGATTATTCTAATGTATATCATTGTTTTCATCTATGTGACATAAAGAAGGACATTAAATTAAGTTTAATCGATTAATTTCTTCAATTGTTGAGCCTAAATGAACTTTTCTTGTGCTCTGATTTCTTTAATTATCAAGTTAGAAATCTAAAATAAACTCGCTTTTATAAAAGTCTTCTTCAAAAGTATCCAAATTTTATGATAAATTTTAAATACTTGGTACTAAAATCATTTTGTTTGGACAATTCAAGCGAGGATATCCATTTATTTTAATAATTTTTGCTCTCTAATTTTCTTATTTATTTATACAAATATTCCCCATAAAAATTAATTAATACAATATCATATAATTAAGTGTTAATTAACTTTATAATTGTACTATATATTTCAAGAAATTAAAACCATAATATAACATTATTAAATTATTATTATTTTGAACATTTTTTAACTTAACAAAACAACATAGTTCTGTAAAATATTGGGTAACATAATTAAAAATACTGAATTTTTAAATATATTAATGAGGAATTAAAGAATTTATATATTATATTTCATTTGAAATTAAAATAATATTTAATTCTCTTAATAATTTATTCCAGTATCAATTAATATTCAATTTATTAATATGAAACAATAACTTTTGATGAATTGTTGATTATAACAATATTTACTTTAAATTTTGAGTATTAAGTTGATGAAAATAAGAAATATAGATGACGTAAATTAAATAGTTAATAAAAATAAATATTAATAATATAATTAATAATTATATATAAAATTCCTTAAATGGAAGCAAAAAATAAAACTAAACCAAAATCTACTAAATAAAAAGCAAAACTATAATAAATAATGGCAATTAGTTTTGAAAATCTCTAAAAAAAGAGTAATCCATCTGAGAATCAGAAGAATGCTATTTAAGAAGAGTAAGATGAATCAGCACAATAGTTTTAGAAAATTTCTGAAGATGAATATTAAAATTAATTAGATGCTTATTATCAAGAATAAAATAAAAGATTTTCATTTAGTTAACCCTAACCTGATTTATATTAGGTTTCATTGTAATAATAACAATAATAATATTAACAATTATTGAATAAATAATAATAAAATAATGCTCCAGTATCACCTAAATATAAGCAATCCTAAAATTAAAACTAATCTCAATAAATTTATAATTAATAATTGTAACCATAGTAATAAGAATAAAATATAAATGAATCACATTTAACAAATATAACTTAATAAAGTCCTGTATTTATTCCATAACTTCCTATAAATTAAGTGTTTTAGTAATAATTGGATAAAAGTACTAAAAAATCAAGTCATTAACATGAAGAATTATTCTAAATTAATTCATAATTGGATGATAGTTAAGACATACCATAAATGAAAAAAATGTCTATAAAATCTGAACATATTAAAAAATAATCAAGATAAAATAATTCTAATACAAATAATATTAGTAATATTTTAGATAATTTCTTAAGTCATCGGTAAAAAGTAAATGATTAATCAGGACTCTATTAATCAGAATTATTTGAAGCACCTTAATTATAACATTTTGGTGCAGGTTAAAATGAATAATCTGTAATTTAATAATAATCTCTTTTATAATCTATTCATAATGAAACTATGGAAATTGTAAAAGATTAAATTTAATAATGTCATTTTGATGATATATATTAAAATGCAAGAAAAGATTCTTCTATGTATAAATCTCTTGTGAATGATAAAGATGAAGAAGACTTAGATAACTTATTACAAGATCTATATGAATGTACAACTAAATAAATACCAAAGCAAGTTATTGAATCAAACCCAAAATTGGTAAACTAGTAGGTTAAAGAAGTAATGAATAATGTTTTCGAAAAGCCTCCTTAAGAAAAATTACCATAAAATACTAAACCTGTACCATATCTAACAGGCAGTAAAATTATAAGTGAATAAAAAAATGATAATTAAAGTCCCATTTAAAAGAATAATTTATAAGATGAAGTTGCAAAATTTTCAACTTAAGAACAAAAGAAAATTAATATTGAAGATTATTTTAATGTAAAATAACAATCTTCATAAAACTAATAAAGCAACTAAACTGTTAAAACTTAATAAAATACGAATAATTAAATATTTCATTATTAGTCTATTCAGGACAAATTAAAAAACTCTATTTAAATCAAAGAGGTTGAAAATTAATAGTAATAATAATAATTATAAATGAGTTTCAATACTAAACCTTTTTAAATAAGTTCTACAGATAGAAATTACAAAGCTAAATAAAGTTTTGGTTATGAACTAACATTTAGATAACCTTAAAAACATTTACTCACTATATCACAATATCTTTTTAAATATTCCAAATTAATATAAGAACCAAATTTGAAGAGACTTTCAGAAATTAAAATTGAAGCTGTTACAGATAATAATAAAAATCATTTTATATAATGCGATTAATATGATGCTTAATAATTTAAAAAATTATTAAAAGAAAAAGATCCTGAATTTTTTTAATTATGTTCGACAAATTTTATACTTTTCGAACAGGGAGACATAAATGAAAATAATTCAGCTTGGACAAATTGCTATATGTTATCTGAAAATTTAAAATCTTATTTATTTTCTTTAGGATTTATTGTTGATGATGTAAATCTTTAAAGTATTTTAAAAGAAACTTATTTATATTAAGAAAAAAATAGCAAAGATAAATACTAATTAGATTTGGATGCAGCCTTTTATAGTGTGTATTTATCATTTAAATTGATTTATCCAGATTTTGATAAATTATTGGAAGTTGTAAAACTTTTTTCAGATCCAGAAACAAATCTTATTGAAATATCCACAGCAAAAATAGTATTGAATAAAATGATGGATGAATAGTAGATTAATAATATCTTTAAATGGCCAGATTCCTCTATTAAATATGATTAATTATTTAAAGTGTTAACTTTATTACCTTATTGATAATAATTATTATAATTAATCATATAAGCTTATATATTCTTTTTATTATTAAAAAACATATAAATATTTATTAATATTATAATAACAACATTTATTAAAAATTTATGAAATTATTTGAAGGTCAAGAATAACCAAAGCTAAAATTAAAAATAAATAAGAAGTTTGCTGAAAAGTATTAAAAGAAAAAGGAAAGAGAATTATTAGATAAGAAAGGAGAGATTCTAGATTAAGAAGAAAGTAGTGAAGATTAGATTCCAGAAGATGAAAATGGAGATTTAATAAATGACAAAGTAACATAAAAATTCATTGAAACTCTTGCCAAAATAAGATATAAACATCCAGATATTTATTAAAATAAAGAAATATTTTAAGAGGAAGACTTTGATGATATTGATATAAAAGATTAGAATTAAAAGAAGGTCACATATGCTGATCTTTAAGGTTAAGGAATCAATGAAGAATAAGAGGGATTAGAAGAGGAAGAGTATGAACCAAATATTGGTATAACTCCAAATGAAGAATAAATTAGATTGAAAAATGCTTTTATATAAGCAGCAAAGAATACTACTAAATAACAAAAGGATTTATTAAAAGTAAAGTAAAAAACAGTTAAAGAAATTGAAGATGAAAATAAAGAATTTGAAAAACTATTAAAGAAATAGAAACCAGAAGAATAAGATATATTATAAAGATATTGGGGAAATGAGGAAAATTTGGATGAGAAAGATAAATTTCTAAGAAAATATATATTAACAAAAGGATGGATTGATAAAGATGATATGAATGATATTATTGATTCTTCTGAAGATGAAGAGAAAATGGATTAATTTGAAGAAAAATATAATTTTAGATTTGAAGAAGAAGGAGGAAATTAATTGATTACTTATGAAAGAGATTTAAAGGATACATTAAGATAAGAACCAGAAACAGCAAGACATAGATAGAGATTAGCTAAAGCTTAAAGAGAAATGGAATAAAAATAATAATTAGAAAAAGAATTAAAGTAATTGAAAGCAGCAAAAAAGAATGAAATTATATCAAAATTGTAGAAAATATAATAAGTAGGAGGAATAAAAGATGCTAAATTATTATTAGAAGAAATTGATAAGAAAGATTTTTAACCTGAAGAATTTGATAAAAAAATGGAGAAGATATTTGATGAAGAATATTTTGAAGATGAAGAAGAATCTCCAGAAGAATTGGAATAAAATGAAGATGCATAAGAATAAGATTAAGAAGTATAAAAAAATGAATAAGGTTTAGATGTAGATAATGTTATAAAGATTAAACCTACAATTCCAACCATTATGAAAAAAAACTTAAATTAAGAGTAATTAATAAATTTATATTATTTTTAGAGAAATGGATGCCTTAAAAGAAGAAGATATAACAATATGGTGGTTTTGTGATTCTTGTAAATAAACAATTGAACCAAATCATTTTAGATGGGATTGTTAGGTTTGTGAAGATTATACACTTTGTGAAAATTGTATTTAATAACATCCATAACATAAATTAAAAAAGGCTTTGATTCCTAAAAGTTGCAAACCTCCTAAAGAAGAAGAAGCTTAATAATTAATTAATTAATTTAAGTATTGTAGAGCATGTTAAATCAAAATGACTAAAGAAAATGATTATTATGAAAGTATAAAGGATTATTTATGTGTTGATTGTTTTGAAAAAGATAAAAATTAATAAAGATATAAATTTATAGAAGCAGAAGTTTTAGATGTCAATAAATTACTTGAAGAAAACCCTGAATAATTAAAAGAAAAGCTTCCTTCTAATCTCAAAAATATTATTGATGAATACTATAGTTTGGACTTTGAAGATGTCATAGCAGGTGGAATCAAAACTAAATTTTAATATATTGATGTTGAAAAATAAGATTTTGGTTTAACAAATGATGATTTACTTTATGCAGATGATAAATTATTGAATTAATATGTTTCAATAAAGAAATTAGCCCCTTATAGAGATGGTTCAATTAAAATTAAGAAAAATAAAGCTGAAAGATTATTGGCTTAAATAAGAAAGAGTACTAAAAGGAATAAAAAATTAATTCTTAAAGGAATTGATCCAAAAGAATTTTAAAAAAAGAAATAAGAAGAAGAATAATAAGAATAAAAATAAAAAGTCTAATTAGAAGTGGAAGATGTAGTAGAAAATACAACCCTCTAGGTTAATTCTAAGAGACTTAAAACATATGGAGTCTGATTTTATATATTATTGTTGTTAATAGTTATTTATTTTGTTATATTATTATTCTAAATATAATTATTTTTAATTTGAGTTTAAGTTAAATGATTTAATAAGAATATTAATGACTTATGTGATGCAAATGAATAAATTCAATTCTGGATTAACTCCTAATGATTTTGTATAACTTTCTCTAAAAATTAAAATTCATATAATGCTAAAGAGTTTCAAAATTATTAAAATTTGTTAAGTTGATAGTATTATAAATTCCTTTTCATCGCCATAATAATAAATGAAGAAATATAATTGCTCTATTATCAAGAACTATTTAAATATCTTAAACAATATATAATGATTATTCAATTATATTAATCAAATTCAGTGGTATTGAATTTTGTATTCTTTTTTTACATTCCATATTCTTATGGTACAATGTCATTAGTAACAAAGGAACCTTTATATTCAGGCTTTTCTTCAGGAGAGGAAAAATCGACAGTCAAAGTAGCAGCTCTAGTTTAGGCAAAAAAGGTCTTCTTTTGAGCACTAGTTGGTTTATCATAATATGTAAAGAATTCATGATTTAGACATTCTGTAGCAGTTGGTCTCATTTTTGGATCTTTAGATAGCATTTTTTAGACAAGTTCCCTCAATATTAATTATAGATTACTATGATATTCTGTGGTATTTTCTTTAAAGTAAGAACCGAGAAATCAATATAACATTTCTTATTTAATGATAGTACAAAGTTAAAGCCTGTTCCAGGAAATACATCTCTTCCTGTTAACAGTTTAAAAAATACTGCTCCAGCACTAAAAATATCACATTTAGAACTATATGTAGTATCCTTGTCTGTCAGATTGGCTATTTCTGGAGCAACATAACCAGGTGTTCCACATTTTGGATATTTATATCTATTTAAGAATTTTATTATACTTTTTTAATGTAGTATATGTTGCTAAACCAAAGTCAACTATTTTGAGAGTAGTCAAATTGTTATTTTTTTATAATACAATATTTTCTGGTTTAATGTCTCTGTGCATAATGTTTTTTTAATGCATATGTTCAATCCCACTTAATAAAGCCTATTTAACTATCAATTTACATGCATTATTTTTTATGTTTACTCCAATGTTAAGCCAACATGTTGATTTTTAATTAGTTACTACAAATTTTTTCCTGATAATAAATCCATTATAATATAGTAGCTAGTATCTCCTTAAAAGACTTCTTTTATTTTAACAAATGCATGATGATCTAATTCATTATTAATCTCTATTTCTTAATACATAAGTTCATTCTTTTCAACACATTTTGCTGCAAAATATTAATCACTATGTTTAGATTTAACTAATAAGACTTTAGCTGAGCTACCTTAACCTAATACTTATAGTGGAGTATAAAAATCTTGGATTCTTGAAAAAAATAGTTTTCCATTTAGTAATTCCTTTAACTTATAGGTTTAGTCTGTGAAATAAGTAGTATTGTTAATCATAAAGCCTACTAAGTCTCTTTTGAATTGCCAACTAATAAGATTTGGATACGATAAAGGTAGAGAAAATAAAGGTTCTTCTTCTTTGTAAATATGTAAGAAGTCTTTCTTTAGTATAGCTTTGTAAGGAGGCTATAAATCAAGAGATAGTATAATTTCATTGTCAATAAAGTTTATTTGAGTCTTCAGCAACATAGAGTAAACATTAGGACAACAAGTCAGAAACATTTCTTAGATTACTAAAAATAATTATGATTAGCATTATAAAAATAGTTGTCTATTTATATAATAAATTTATGAATCATAATTAAAATTGTTAAATTTTATAATAAGCATTAGATTTTAATAACATATATGATTAAATCATTTTATTGAGTATAATAATATAAACTATTAAAATCAAAGTGAACACTTAAATTTAATATCTCTATTGGGAATTTGATTAGATGATTAAGATGTCCACTTTAGATAATTGAGTAATTCTTTGTCTTCTTGACGAATGATATTGCCAATTACTAACCATTAACTCTTTGGTCCATCAAATTCTTATTTATTAAGAAATATAGTGTAGGTTTAATCTACTTCTCCTGATTCAATATTTCTCTATTATCCTATAGCTCCAAATTAAGTATATAAATTATTGATTTCTGATTTCCATTTCTTGTTTATTATTGGATTTGTAATTTCCATTTTTTATTCTGAAATGTGACTAAGTTTGAAATCTTAAAGTTCTTATATATTAAGACAAGATTGTGGAGTTGAGTCACATTGTAATTAGAATGTTAATTAACCCTTTTCTATTCCATCAACTTTCACATCACAATATAAAATTTAAGCAACAACATAATTTATTAAGAACAGAATTATCATTTTTATTTGGAATAAATTTTATTTTGTCAGTTTATGCAAGACATTCGCTAAATGAGATAAAAATATGAAACAATAAAACAATCAAATTAAAACACTCCTAAGAAATGCCTCACTCCTGCCTTATCAGCTTAATATGTCAAAACTAGTCCAGGATTATAAATGACACCTCCATCTAATCCAAGACTTAAGAAAATTTGCAATAATTGTTTGAATCGATCACTGATGAAAGAAAAAGAATATAGAGTATAATAATAACGATAGGAAGATTAAGTAATTATAATTTCATTGATAAATTAGAAATTGTATTAATAAGTAAAATAATCAATAGATTAAGAAAATTAATATAGAGATTAGTTGGCTGAAGAAAATAGAAGGAAATTCTTTACTTATCATAAAATTAATGGAGATTTAATACAATTGCATTAATAAAGAGTTAAAACAGAATAATCAAATGAAAAAGCTGAAGTAGCTAACTTCTTTAAATAGTTAGAAAGGGATGACAATATTAAAAAGATAAAGTAATAAGAAAAAAAAGAATAATTACAATAATATTATTTAAGAGATCTTAAAAATTAAATAACATTTAAAGAAGAAGAAAAGATTTAATAAAAGTTATAAAATAATAAATCTGATATAATAGAATCTCAATATTGGACATAATTGGAGAATGAGCAAATACATAATCAATAAATTAAAGCTTAATAATAAAGATAAACTATAAATTATTGGAAATATACATTAAGTGAAAAATAGAAATTAAAATAATAATAAGAAGAAATGAATAAAATAGAATAAGAATAACTTAAATATTTATAAAAAAAAGATGAAGAATTGAATAAAGCTATTGAATTAGCTAAAAAATAATAAATGGAATAATTTAAATAAGAAATTTAATATCAAGTTAAAATTAATGAATAAAAAAGAAAAAATGAAGAAAACAAAAAATAATAAGAGTATTATACTATGATTTAATTAAAATAATAAGAAGAATAAATTGAAAAATAAAAATAATTGGATAAATCTATGGAGAAATAAACTTTTATTAAAGAAATAGAATAGTAGATTATTTTTAAGGTAAATAATTCTTTTATAATAATATAGTAAAAAGTTTAGAAAGAGTAAAAAGAAAAAGAATTGAGTTAAAGTGAAAAGAAATTATTAATTTAAGAAATTCCTATAAAATTGGTCTGCTGTGATGAATGCAAACATAATTGTCCATAAAAAGTTATTACTAATATATTATAATGATAATAATTTTAAATTAATGTAATTGGATGAGAGTAATAAAACAAAGAAAAATGATTAATCTATCCTTAAAGAAACATCTAAAAATAGAAATGTAATTACCCATAATTATCATGCAAGATAGTTTCTAAATTACAAGGAAATCCTGCAAGATTATAAGGTTTGAAAGATAGTTTTAAATACTTTACTTTATTAAAAAAGAATCAATATTTGGAAAGAAAACAATATAGAGTTACTCGAGATGAGACTCTTGTTTGTTCCTGTATTATGTGTCCTGAAGATTAAATATAAAAGTATATTAAATAGTTAAAATAGTCGACCTTAAGGTCCATAATATTCATATAATTGCGGTGAGAGATGCTTGAATAGATTTACTTGTACAGAATGTGATGTAGAGTTATGTCCATGTGCAGAATAATGCAAAAATAGAAGATTTTAGAAACATGATGATGCATGTGTATATCCATTACGTTGTGGAGGAAAAGGGATGGGTTTATTTGCTGGTGAGCGTATTTTGAAAGGACAATTCATAATGCAATATGTTGGAGAGATATTTCAAATAAATAGTGCATTTGGGAGAAGACGAGTGCAAGAATATTCGGTTTGAATTGTGTGTTTATTTTAGAAATCGACATGCACATATTTAATGAAACTTAACAATTAAGAAGTTATTGATCCAACATCTAAAGGGAATCTAGCAAGATTTATAAATCATTCTTGTGAACCAAATTGTATTACTGAGAAATGGAATGTGTTAGGTGAAGTATGTATAGGTATATTTGCAATAAGAGACATAAATGAAGATGAAGAATTAACATTTGATTATTAATTTGATGTATTTCATACACCATTAACTAAATGTTTATGTGGAGCAAATAAATGCAAAGGATATTTAGGTTTGAAACCAACTGATGTAACATAAGAAGAATGGGAAGAACATTTAGAAAATATGGTATGTAAAATATGTCAAACTAAAACACCTTAAGATGATGAGTAATTACTGTTATGTGATAAATGCAATTGTGGATTCCATTTATTATGTCTTATACCTCCATTATCATAAGTACCTAAAGATGCTTGGTATTGTTAAGAATGTTAGGATGAGAAAAGAATATTAGCAGAATCTGAAAAAGAAAAAGAAAAAATAGAAGGTTTATTATTATAGAAAGCAAAATAATTGAATAATGAGAAAAAAAATAAGAAAAAAATGGATTCGTCATCTTCATCAAGTGATTCTGATAGTGAATATGATAATAGATATAAGATGATGAAATCTTTAGAGAAATAAACAGTAAGAGAATATTTATAATAAAAACAACATTAATAATAATAATAAATTAATAAATTAGAGGAAGATGTAATTTATAATAAAAAAGAAGAAATAGATACTAATATTTCAGATCTACTTTTACCTTCAAATAATATGAAATCTACAGGAACTTCATTAAATAACCTAGATCAATTTGTTAAATAGTCAATTGAATTATAACCTTAAAATAGTGGTAAACTATAGTAAATGCAATCTATTGTTGATGTAGCTTAGAAAAAATTTGAAGAATAATATAATGATAATATTGAATTACAATAATAAATAGAATAGATTTAAGTATAAAATATCCAAAATATTGATACTAAAAAAGAATGTTTTAAAATTAATATACTTGAATAGAAAGTAGTCAAAAAGAATGCTCCATTAATTTATAAGATTGGAAACAAAATTAGTTTTGAATAAATAGATTAATAATATGCTGATTTTTTTAAGAAAGAAAATAATTTGACTGTTATTGGTTCTGTATAATAAATAACTATCTTTAGAACAATCTTAATTATGATTGAATAAATAATAAAAGAACTTAAAAAAGAACTTGGAATTATTGAAGGGTAGATTAAAGTACCAATTATTTATTTAAAAAGATTAATAATGAAATTGTAATTATTTAATTATAATTCTTAATAGCAATAGTTTAGATAAAAAATAAGAAGTAAACATTATATATAATAAATCATTGGCTCATAGTGAAGAAATATTTCCTATGGATAGAGCTACTCCAATTAAAATTAAAGGATCTAAATAAAATATAGAATTAACTGTTTAAGAAATATCAAAGATCTTAAAAACATTATGTGTTTAAAGATTGTATATTAGTAGAAGTGAAACTAAAACAGTTTAGTAAAATATGTATCATCTAAAATAACATGCTGAAATCCGTATTTCTAGAGATTCTGTTTATAATGCAAAAGGAGAATAAACTTAAAGAGATATAAATCATCCATTCTTTTATATATAATATAGAGAGAAAGAAGTCTGTCTAATTGGTACTCTTTAATAGATTTAAGAGACTAGTAATGCTATTAAATTACTTTTGGAATAAGAAACTAATAATGATAAGGAAATGACTTATTTTACTGTTCTCATTTCTCCATAATATAAAGAACAATGTAAATAAGTTAAATAGAGGATTGAAAAAGATTCTTCTTCAACAAAAGTATTATTGTTTGAAGCATCACATCCTAGAAAGAATATGACTATTTTGATATTATGTTTAAGAAGTCAAATTAAATAAACTAAATAAATGTTTTTTGAAATGATTTAAGAGGATTGTTAATTAAAATTAGAATAATATTAAGATTAAATGTCTATGCAAATGAGCAGATATGTTTTTAAATATCTTTAAAATACAATGATGACTAATGATATGGCATTTATGAAGAATTGGGATCTTATTACTCCTTATTTTTATTAATTTAATATTATGAAATATAGAGAATAGAAATTTGATAATTGGTTTGTTAAACGTTGTTATCCATCATTACTTAGAGATTATGAAACATAATTATATATTTAATATTGTTTAGGAAAGGAAATATAAAAGAATTTAAGTGATTAAGAATAAATGTTGAGAAAAAGGAATTTAATTTTATTAACTAAAAAGATTCTAAATGCAATATTGGGATATAAAAGACAGTAACCAGATTAAATATAAATGGATGGAAATTAATAATAAGATTCATTCAAAAGATTTAATAATTTTTAAGAAGATGATACTCCTAAATTATAAAATTTACCTTTAATTTCATTAATATCTTAACCATCATAATACAGTAAAAAAAGTGATAGATAAAAAGAAAGTAGTGATAATAGTTCATCTGATTCTAGCAATAATTAACATTAAAAAAGATAGAGTCGTTCTGATTCAATGAAAAGTAGAGATTTATCAACTAAATAAAAACATAAATCTCATCATCATAAATATAATTATAATTAAAAAAGTCCTATTGATAGATATGATAAATATAAATATGAAAAATCACACAATTATGATAAATCAAAATAGAAACAAAAATATTAGAGTTATAAATATGAAAGACCTAGAACTAGTAGAAGATATTATGAAGATAATGATTATTCCAGAAATAGGGGATATAATAAAAGAAGTAATAATCTTATCTAATATAAGGATCCAGCAGTGAAAGCTCACAAAAATCATAAGATTACAAAAGAAAAAGATAGGAATCTGTAGATTCTGATAAATATAAAAATAATAAGTATTATAGTGGATTTTAATTTGAAAGAAGACATTCCAAAACATACAAATATGATTATGAAAGTAGTTTTTCAATTTTATTTATTAGAATCTACTAAAATGCAAGAAAGTAAAGAAAGATCTCGATCAAGACAACGAAATAAATCTGATAGTAGCGATGGCTATAGAAGAAGATCTAAATCAACTCATAAATCCAAAAAATACTATAGAAAGTATTAGTGAAAATTAAATATATAATTTATTATGGATTAAGTTAAGCCAAAAGTATTTTTTGTTTTAGGAGGTATATTCTTATCCATCCATCAATATAGGACCTGGAGCAGGAAAGGGTACATAAAGTGCAAAAATGGTAGAGAAGTATCATTTTGTTCACTTATCTGCAGGGGACTTGTTAAGGGAGGAGGTATATAATTAAATATGTTTTAAGAGATCTAAAAAAACACAAAATGCTGAATTGATTGAGGAAATCATTTAGAGTGGGTAAATTGTCCCAGTAACTATGATACATAAATTTCTAGAGTCACATAACAATAGGTTTATTAGAATCGGCCATGCAAGCTAAAGGTCTAGATAAAATGTTTTTAATTGATGGATTCCCCAGAAATTAAGAGAATTTTGATGTTTGGATTAAATTGATGGGTGATAAAGTGGAATTTAAAAAATTATTTTATTTTGAATGTGATGAGGAGACCTTAAAAAATAGAATAAAAATTAGAGCATAAGAAAGTGGAAGATCAGATGATAATGATGAAACACTAATTAAAAGATTGAAAACATACAATGAATCTACAAGACCAATTATAAGTATACATTTATTATAAATCTCATTAGAATATTTTGATTCCCTTTCCTAATGTATTCATATAAAGGCAGATAAAACTGTTGATGAAGTATTTCAAGAAATTACAAAGAAGTTAGATGAAATCTTATGATATTATATTTAATAATAATACATACAGATTTATTTAACACCATCAAATAAATTAAATTTAATCATTCTTTAAGTACAACTAAATCTTATTCAATCAGTATATGATGCTATTCTTAATCTCAAAATAAAATATAAAACGTCATAATGTCCATTTTCTATATTATATCCATCACACAAATATATCATGACTTCATTATCCTTTCTAACAGATTAATAATGAAATTTAAGTTTATGAAAGAATTAATATAAATTATTTTTTTTGATGATATATTAAAGAATAATTATAGTTTTATGATTGGGGGAGTATATTATTAGAATCTTAAATTTCTCAATGAATAAATTCAATTTTGAGAAGCACTAAATGAATATTGATAAAGAATATAAGAATCTCTTTGTTTGGTTTTTAGTGAAAATAAAATAAATTCTAGAAACTCAAAATTGTTTAACAAGTTATCATAATAATACACTATTATACAATAATAAATTTTATTTTGTGATGATTAATAAAAGATTTAAAAACAGAAGAATTTATATATAAACAAGGTTCTTCTTTTACAGTAGTGAAGATTTCTAATATTAAAAGATAGTTTAACTTATTTTAAAAAATAACCTTATATTATTTACTTAAATCAATGTTACAATCTAAAATGTTTATTCCATTATAGGTTTGATTTTCAAAATTAAATTATTTATTCCTCTTAATAAAATAATATGATATCATTCAAAGTTTATACTAAATCCAAGATGTTCAATTAATGTCTTTTATATTTCTTATCTGTTTTTTCCCAAAAAGATAAGCTTAAATGAATTTTATAATTTACTTTATCATTTTTTCAAGTAGGCAAGAAAGGTTTTAACATTTTATAAAATTCCATTACAAACCCAGACATATTAATGACGAACACCTTATTTTGTCTTTCTGGAAAAAACTGTAGCACCATGTTAAGAAGACTTTTAGTCATTTAAAAATCAAAATTAGAGAAACCAAATTCATCAACATCCAAGATTGTAATATAGGAATCAACAAATCCTTTTCAAAGATCTACAAACATCCTCTAGAAAACCAAGGAAATACCATTTATATCTCTCGAGATCTCTAAATATATTAAATGAATTAATACATTTTATCAGGTTACAATTTAGATTATTTTATGTAAACAACTTATCTGCCACATTTACTTTCCCCCACAATTTCTAAAATTCCATTAAATTCTGGAAATTATTTTGCAGATAAACGATTTATTCTATGTTATCTTATCCATTTCTAAAATAAATAAATAAGTATATTATATTATACAATCCAATTCATAATAGCAGCATATGAAGCATCAATATCAAATTTAAAATTACAAAATGCTATAATTACACCCTCTTGCAATAAGCCATCTTATTAAAATTTTACTAGAGAGTTTGCATTCACATACTTTTTAAAATAATTTATAATATATATCTTAATCTTCTTAATGTAGTTTATATCATACCGATAATGTTCATTAACATATTTTTCATCAGTTTCTTTAGGTTAAAAATCACATGTGTCAATATAATTACATAAATATTTATTTAATTCTTCTTCATCTTCATCTAAACATAGTTCCGATTAAATTGATTATTTTTCAAATAAATATGTTAATACCAAACTGGAATAATTTATAATGCATTCTTGTAAAAACTTAAAAAAAAGTATAATTTGGTTATGATTTTAGATGTTAATTAATGATTAAGATTGTTTTTGATTTTTCTACTTTATAAAATACTATTTGTTAAATCATAATATTATCATCATATTTTCTATGAATTTCTTTAGTTGATTCATAAAATTGAAAAAAGTGATATTTATATTTAAGAGAATATATTTAATCTTTGAATTAACATCTTTCAATAAAGCTTCCATCACATATTTATTCTTTATCCATTCTAAAATATTCGACTCTATCATCATATTATGAATTGAGGGGAGGTAAATAATCAAATATTATATCTCCTCTTTAATAGAAACAATTAATTCCTGTATAAAAAATCTTTAAATTTGACATTTATTTAGATTAAATCCAATTCATTTTCCTAGCATTGTCTGAATATCTAAAGAAATTCCTGTTCTTGTTAATTCATAATTTAAATATATATATATATATATAAATTTCGTTTGTTTAATTGTATTGAGGGTGTGAGTCTTTCGACCCTTCAGAAATTGGTGAACGACTTCACAAGGAAGTCGTACACTCGCATTGGAGTAGTTTTCAATTAGCAATCTCGCGTATCCGTTGGTACGTCACTTACAGCGATATTGCCCCTGAATAAGGATAAGTGTCTAACAATTCAAGTTTAATTTATATATACAAGACAATTTTTTAATTTTATGGGTTTCTATTCTTCAATTCATTTACAATTTATTTTAGTAAATATAAACAAATAAAACTAAAACTATAATTGGTCATTTTTAATTAATCAAGTATTTGGCTCCCTTCTTTGCAAGAAACTGTTTAATATTTCTCATTTTTTTTTATTACTCTTAAGATCCTTTATAATATCCCCATAAATTAATCCAATTCAAACAAGCTCCAATACCTGCAAAAAATATCTATTTTCATTAATAAAACAATACATCTATTAATCCAAATTAAAATATATTAGCAAATACAAAGAAACCCCATAAACAAGAAGATCCAAATTGACAATACCAAAAAACTGTTGAATCTATTGCATTTACTTCCCCTTTGTTATAAAATTCATATTTATAAATTTCTTAACCATGAAATGATAAATCTGTGTACCATCTTACTCCAATTAAATATCTTCCGGTAACATTTTTTACCAAATAAAAATCAACCCCATGACAAATCAATAAAATGATCATCTCATAAAACATATTTTAAATGAAATATCCAAGAAACAAATACCTATAATAAAATCAAATATGATTTACGAAAAAAAGGCGCATGCTTTTAAAAGAATATGCAATAACCACATTATAGGATGACTATCATCTTCTTTTAATAAATCAAGATGGGATAAATATGTCTCTTATGGCTATACATCATGCATTTCTATTTCTTATTGTTGCTTACTCATTATTTGTATATATATGATTATTAATCAAAAAAATTAAAAATCATGATTGAATTATTGAATCAAATTGCAACCAAAAAATTTGATAATAATGATAATTTTTGACTTCTAGTTGGATGATGTATGAATTTTTGCAAAACTTTGATGAATTTATATTTTTATAGAATTAATTAAAAATTACAATATTCATTTATTTTAATATTTGAAGAGTCCTTTATATTGTGTTAATTATATCTATAATAAAATTAATTAATATAATATATCTGCAATTCATTAAAAATCTTTGACTAATTGTTATTATATTAATTTTTGCTTATCCTATTGTTTAATAATTGTAGAAAATCACTAATCTTTTGGATCATCAAGTTATCTAATACTTTAAAATCTAGTTTGATTAATGATTTCTCAATCTCAATTCTAATATTTTAATTTCTATAGTTAGTATATTTAATTTGGAAATTCTATTTAAAAATCAAAAATTAATAAAAATCATTTACATAATTCAAAAATTTATTAATTCAACAGATATTCTCTATTTTTTTAATGAACCGTTTAGACATAGTTGTTTAGTACTAATATTAATGATTAATATTTATTATACAATCTCTATTTATGTATATTTTATATAAATATATAATTATAATGCAAATATTCTTATACTTTTATATACATTATTATGTATTTTTAATATTATCTAATTAACTAATTAAACTAATAATTTTCTAGTAAAATTTATATTCTAATTTTCTTTAATTGAAATCTAATTAATTATAATGACTTTTCGCTATAAGAAGGTTCTGGAAAATGGAAGAAAAAAATATTATTTTTTTAAAATTATTTTACATGGAAGTAGAACACAATACAGGAAGTGATAATCTTAAATAATAAGCAGAATTACATAAAAATAAAGGAAACGATTATTTTAAAAGAGGATTATATTCAAATGCTGCTGAGGAATACGAAAAAGCTATAGGTATCAAAATATTTCCTATTTTAGAACTTTGTACAAATGAACCTAATTATTATGGTAATAGGGCTGCTTGTTTCCTTCAGATGAAAAAGTAATTTTTATTAATAATATAATTAGGTATAACAAATGTATAAAAGACTGTGAAAAAGCTCTTAGCTTAGATCCAAATAACATCAAGTTTTTAAGAAGAAAAGCCTTGAGTTTGTAATATATGGGACTTCTGACAGAAGCCAAGCCTATTTTTGAGCAAATTGTTAATTTAGATAACAGTGAGTAATCCCTTAAGGAACATAAATTAATTAAAGAATTAATCTATAATTTGTAGTAAACAAGATAGAAATTGGATGCTAATTAATATAAAGAAGCTATATATTTTATGGAAAAAGTTGCAAAGGAAATTCCAGATGCTGTAGACATTCTAATTCTATATTGTGAATGTTTAGCAAGAACAGGCAATATTTGTTAAGCTTAGGAATAATTAAGACTTATTTAGGATAAGTAAGGATCAAGGGCTGAAATATCATACTTAAAAGGGTTAATAGAATTATATGGAGGAAATCCAGATAAGGCAAAATCAATACTTTAGGAAGGTGTAAGACAAGATTAGAATAACAAAAAATGTTTAGTTGCTTATCAAATGGCAAAAGATTAAGATAATTATAAATCAAAAGGAAATGATTGTTTAAATTAAAATAAATTTAATGAAGCTATTGATTATTATACCAAAGCTTTAGAAGTTGATTCTAACAATTCGAAATTCAATTCTATCATATATGCAAATAGAGGATTAGCTTATTAGAAATTGAAGGATCATAGAAAGGCAGTTAATGATTTTGATAAATCAATAGAATTGAATGAAAAATATTTTAAACCATATTTGAGAAGAGGAGATTCAAGATAAGAATTAGGAGATTTAGATGGTGCTTAAAGTGATTATTAAAAAGTAATGGAATTAGACTAAGGATCAATATAATAAATGAGATAAAAGATAAATGATATAACAAGAAAATAAAAATAATTATCAAAAAAAGATTATTATAAAATATTAGAAGTTGACAAAAATGCCACAGATGCTGATATTAAAAAAGCATATAGAAAATTGGCTTTGTAATGGCATCCAGATAAAAATAAAGAGAATGAAGAATAAAAAGTATAATATTTTATAATATATTAATAGAAATTAGCTGATAAAAAATTTAGAGAAATTGCTGAGGCTTATAGTGTTTTGAGTGATAAATAAAAAAGATAATAATATGATATGGGAGTAGATCCAAATGATCCAATGGGAGGAGCTGAAGGATTTGAAACAAATATTGATCCAACTTAAATATTTAAAATGTTCTTTGGTAGTGAAGGTGGAGCAGATTTTGGTTTTGGAAATATTGGAGGAGGAGAATATCCAGGAGGATTTACAACTGTTTTTACAACTAATTTAGGTGGAATGGGTTAGAATATGAGAGGAGGATCAGGATTCCCATTTTAATTTGGAGATTTCTCATAATAAGGAGGATCAGGATTTACTGGATTTTCATTTCCAGGAATGTAATTTACATAATAATAATAAAGAAGAAAATGATCATGATTCTCTATATATATTAATGTTTTATACCTATTTTATAAATAGCTGTATCTATTATTAAAGATAAATAAATTTATCTTCTGCAAAAAAACGCAAATGAAATAAAAAGATTAAATCATGAAAAAAATTTAATATAATTAAAAAAAAGAATTATTTTCAAATTCAATGAATTTCTATCCTATAGATTTTGAAGAACAAGTCTCATAATGTACTTATTTTATTTATCTCTAGAGTTAATTAATGAACCTCTTATTGAATAAACTAATGAATCTTAATACTATGAATATGACCAAAGTGCTTAATAGGAGCATGAATAACTCAATACTTTTGATGGATACTTATAAGAAGAGCCTGTTCTTTTGTTTAATTATGTGGAAGAAGCACCTAAAAAGAGGACTAAACATGTTAACAAAAAATCAAAAAAGATTAGGAAAATTGATTCTGAAACTGATGTTCCTTCAAGAAAAAAAGTGAAATCTCTTATAACTAATAATGATGTCTTGAAATTATAGTAATGTTAGAGATTAAAAACAATAATCTCATAAATGGAGGCTCTCTTACAAAAAACAAGAACTTCAATACTCAACTAATATATAAAAAATCACCCTAATTGACCATTCTAATGATTAAATATATCGAGTTATATATATATATTTTGTAACAAAATAGTTTCAGCATAGCTTTTCTCAAAATTTAAAAAGAAGCAAAATTTTCTTAAGAACAATCTTGTAATATAATTCTCATGTTTAAATTTTATAAAAACTATTCACAATTAGAAAATTGTTTTATAAAAAGAGTGCTATTTCATAATTACATCATGTTATATTATAGTATTATACATAAACAAGATGAATATGTGATAGTTTTTAAATCTTTATAGTTATGATAAATATAGATATATGTATTTAAATTCTGATGATAAAATATGATTTTATATTATTTTTATAAACTATCTTTCTTGATATTCATTATAATTGTATTACCTATAATCAATTATATAAACAGAAGCAATTTTCATAATAATTAAAATAAGATATTTTGCAATATTACAAGCATAATAAGTTTTTTTTAAACATATGCTTATTATTCAATTAATTTAGAAATTTATTTTATTACACTTCTAATGGTCTAGAAATGATAAACAAGTAAAATATTTTAAAAAATAATGATATATAAATAAATATATTTTTTAATTATAAAAGGATACACTATTTATCATATATAGCATTTACACTATTTATCAATATGAGTTAAATAATTAATTAAAATATTCAAATAATGACTCAAATTTATATTGCTTATGAGGAGATAATTGTAAAAACTAAAGAGAAGATAGCTAGTTAATCAATTTATTGATTCTACTCTAAATTTTGAATAGTAAATAGATATGAAGATTATGCTAAATTTCCTATTTTATTTATATATGATTTCTTATAATAATAAAACATACATATTAATGAACTATTAAGGTTAATCAACAAATAACAGGAGTTTATTTAAATTATTGACAAAAAAATAAAATATTAGAACCAAACATCAATTAATTAATAATTATATTTAATAATTTATTATGAGTACATCTCTATTAAACAAATCAACAATCAATTTAATAAAAGTGTTTATAAAACTATCATAAAATTGATTGATAAAATTATATTATCATTTTCTGATGATATTGAAAATAATATCTAATCAAAAAAAGGATACAATTTTCAAAAATATATATATATAATAAATATATAATTTATAAATTCAAGGTGATTCTCAAATCAATTATTATAATTTTATCTTAATTTTGATTATTTATACTAAATACATCTTCTATAATAATAATTAAATGTAAGAACATCTTATTAGCTCTATGATGAATTAAACTAGATATTGACTCTATTTCTAATTTGATATACATGATAATATTGATTTGTTATTTTTTTAAGAGTATAATTATAATAAAAAATTGGTTTTTTATATAAAATCAATTTACTCTATTATCTGAATTTTTTTTCATTTTAATCTTGAAGCTATTTTAGTAATATTATAGGCACTTGGCATTTTAGTAGGATCAAATCTGGAAAGTAATCTGTTATCTGATTTTTCTTCTAATTATTATCTTGTAATTCTTTCATGATATCCATATTGATATCTATTTCTAGAAGCTGTTGGTTTATCAATTGCATCTCTTCTTTTATTATATTCTTTATATTATATCAACTATTCTTTTTTTTTAATAATGGATATAGATTTAAAAACCTTTTATTATTATTAATCAGTAGCTTTAAGTATAGATCTAAGATTTTTATCTTTAAACTTGATTTCATCATAATATGGTAGGATATAAACATCAGTAGGTCTTCTTAAATGTTCTTTAGTAGGTCTTCTTTTTATTTAATATTTTGATTCTTCAAAATCTAAATCTTCTATTTAACTATTATCACTTTCTATTTCAGAAATCTTAACATCCACATCACTTTCAGTAAAATCAATAGTATTTTATACTTCTCCTGCAACATTAAAAAAATATTCTGAGAAACTCTTCCAAGCCTTCAAAGCCATATAAAGATATAAATATTCCTATAGAATATTAAAATTACTTTATATATCTACTTTTTCATTTACTCTTTCTCTTCTAAAATGATGAGATCTTTAATTATATAATCTATATTTTATTTTTTTATCATTTTCTTTCATTATTGTTTTACCAGCCTCTGTAGTAATTTTGAATATACTTTCTTTAAATGCTTATTTAAAAACTTCATAAAGTAGATTTCTAAAAGTAAGACAACCTGCAAAATCCTTTTTTAATTCATAACTTGATGCTTTTTTGGCAGCATCCCAAATATTATCACCTTTTTAAGCTCCTAATGGTTCTTCTAAATCTAATAGAAAATGTCCTAAATATTTAGTTTACATTTTAGTGCCTTGAAATTCTTCAGTATATTTACACCATAAAGTTCTAAATTTATCAATGGTTTCTACATAAGTTTCTAAACAACTGCTGCTTGTATCATAAAATTTTTCAAATTCTTAAACTAATTCACAAACAATTAAATTCATCAATACTCTAGCTCCAATAAATATTAAACTATAATAAAATATAGAAGCTAGAACCCAAGGTTTGTTTTTTAATTTCATAAAATTTTATGAATCAACAAAAATAAATCTCCATCCATTTTCTGTTGTGCATTTAAAACTAGCAAGTAAACCAAAGAAAAAATTATTAAAATTTAATTAATCATTTAAAATAGATCCAGAATCAGCTTCTCCAAAAAGAGCACAACCTACATATGAATAACATGATAAAACAGTAATAAATAATCCTAAAATTCTCAATATAGCCATTTTATTGAAATATATAACATTTAATAGTTTTCTTATTCTTGTAAATTATTATATTATTAAAGACATTCTTAAACATCTATTTAATATGAAAACTCTTAACCAAATAAAATATGGATCATCTCTACTGGCTCTTGCATATCTCATATAAAAGTTAAATTAAATATCTATATAGAAATCAAATAATGATAATAATACAAAAATTAATTACATTTATCTCCAAATATCATCAAAATATCTTTTAATATGATATGTAAATAATTTCAGAATGCAATCTATAAATAAAATGAAGCTAAAAAAATGATTAAGCCAATTTAAACTTTGTAAAAATCTTGTACTCCCTTATTCAAAAAATAACATCAAAGTAACTAAAATTATGACAACAATTACATAAATTTAATATTAAACTTAGTTTTGTAATTAAACTATAAGTTGAATTTTCTAAAAGCTTTTTTGCTTTTAATCTTAAACCTTTCTTTGGTGGTTTTGAATAATTTGGAGTATCCAACATAATAATTTCTGTTAATTTTAAAAATAATTCTTAATCTAAGGTTAAATCTGGATTTAATAACTATTATTTATTTTATTAAAAGTTAACAAAAATAACTCCTGCAAAGAATTATAAGAAAAATAATGCTCCTATAAAAGTGAAACTAAAAAAAAATAAATATGAAATCCATTCATTATTAAATCGTAATGGTCCAGTCTATTCTGAAGCACTGTTTATACAAACAAAAAATGTTATACCCCAACCATCAAGGGTAGAAATTATAAATAACGATTGCATAGCTTCAATTATATTATTAAAATTATGAGGGTAAATTTTCCATTCTCCTTAACATTCCTATCTTCCAACTCCATAATTAAAATAAGAATCACAATAACCAAGTTTATCTTTATAAATAGTCATTCCAAAAATAGCAAAGATGAACCAAAAAAGTAAAATAACATAAAAGATTCTTAAGATATCTGAAAATGATTTCATAATTGCTCCTCTTTCATTGACAAAGAATCCATAGGTTGATGTTACTTTGAGTGGACGTAAATAGCCCAAATATAATATCCATTTTAAAGCAGAATGATTAGATGCTAAATAAAGAAAATAAGTAACTACATATACAAAATCAATACTAACCCAAATACTACTAAAATATCCATCCTATGCAATAGCTCCATATGTAATTATTTAAATTATTGCATCAATTAATATTAATAAATTAAATAGACATTAAATTATCTCGAAAGTATTCCAAAAATTTTAATCTGTTTCATCATAATATGTAATCAAAATTAAATTTATCAAACTACTCCATAAAACAAAACATAATAATATTTTAAATGGATAAATTTCAGAGATTAAAAAACATAACTTTCTTAGTGGATTATTTTTCTAAATTATGAACAATGAATATTCATTTTATATATTATGATATTTCTCTTTATTTTCTGGTTCAATTAAAGATTCAAGTAAACTTTTCATATTAATATTATTATTATCTTTTTTTATCTTACTCTCTTTTTTTAATTCTGATCCTTAATGATTAAAATCTAAGACTAAGCTATATTCTTTTTCTTCTATTTATTATTAATCTGTCTCTTTTGTAATATCTAAATAATTTGCAAATCCATCAAGGATAATAACAAAAGATAATCCAAAACCAAAATAATTAACAATAAAAACTAAAGAAATACAAAATAGGAAACCTATATAATAGATTCCATATGTTGTACTTAGTATAACTACTCCATACCAATCATCACCAGTAGATATATCATAAACTGCTATCCAAGATTGATATATATTACCAAAATAATGATACATTTTTAATTCAGCAGTATCAGGGAAATCAAATATTTACAATGAAAATATGGCGTAATTTAAAATAAGAAAGAAGAGTAACAATGCCATAACTGCATAATTTGGAAATGTTTAATAAGATATCATCATCATATTTTGTGCAAATGTATTATATTTGATGACTCTAAAAAAAAAGAGCGATTTTAAAATTCTAATATATGTAAAGATTACAAATTTTGGTTGTTATGCATCATAAAGTGAAAAAAATAATAGTCTTTCTATTAAAACAAATGTAATTATGATAATACTCAAAAAATTAGTAAAATTATATATATACTTATGTATTGTCAGCAATTTCAGTATTGTTTCCAAAAATAAAAGCAAAGTTACAACTAAATCAAAATAATCTGCTATGATTTGATCATAAAAATCCGAAAATGTTAATATTAAAATGTTTAAACAAACAAATCCGTCTAATAAAATCTAAATAATTGAATTAGTTATGAAATAATATAATTAGTATTATATTTTTATTAGATAAAAACGTATTCCCTTTAAAAAATAATAATTCCATTATTTGTTTAGATATTAAACTACTGATTCAAATTGAAATTTCTCTATTAAATCATTACCAGACCATTAAATTAAATAAATTCCTTCTTATTATTAATTTCTTTATTAATCATATAAATCTTCATTATTTGTAACTTCTATAACTTCATTTTTCAATTCAAAATTTATTATTTCAACTACATCATTATATTTTAGATTAAATTAATTTTAATTTATACTTGTTCTGCTTTATGTATTAATTTATAATTATTTTTTATCTTAATTCTTTTTCATTAAAGAATTAAAATATTTATTTTCTTATTAAGAATGTGTAACAAAAATATTGTTTCCAATATTCTAAGATTAGAAATGTTCATGATTATATTTTGCAGAACTTGAGTCTATACTACTTTCATTCATACTTGAATTAGCTAAGCTTTCAAAGAACTCTACTTCATTATCCATAAGTATTTTTTTTTTTATATAAGGAAATTTAGGTTTTGGTTTATCTTCTGTTTTAAATGTATTTTATACTTTTTAAATAACAAAATATTATTATTATAAATGTTACTTTTTAATAATTTTTCTATCATTCTATTTCTTTTTAGGCTCTGTTTATAATTATATATCTTAAATAGATGTAAATTCATAGGATTCATCATATCGAACATGCTTATAAATACTCAAATAATCAAGACTTCTTAAAGTATAGAATGCTTCCAAATTATAAAATTTATTTTCATTTTAATTGATAATATTTTATATCTACTATTATAATTAATGATTTGGGAAATAAAAAGAAATAATCCAAGATTCATGAGTATTTTATTTCAAAATTAATTCTCTTACATTCTATAGATCTATTTGTTATCTTGCAGATAAAAGTTTAACATTATTATGTTCTTGAATTGGTTAAATATTTAGTTTTTACTATTTGATTTTTGGGTCTACTTTTGATTATGTAAAATATTTCAAGTTTTCATAATTTTAGATTTATAGTTTTATGGCTTTCCATAAATCATTTTCCAATAATTATGACAAAGTAATTTTTATTTAATCTTCTGAAAATTCAGGTTTCACAGGATTATTTATATAATATTCTTAAGTCTTATGATAATTGACCTTTAAAACAGCAATTAAAAGTTGAAAGTAAAATTTATTAATTGCAAATATGATAAATACATATAAAATGCAAACAAATGGATTGAATTATTTCATAAGCATATACATAGTTATAGTCCAATCATTTACTATACTAGTTCTTATTGTTTAAAAATAAGCAAAAAGGATATTATCAAAATTAGTTGGAACATCAATACTCTGTAATTGTCTTGCACATACAAAATCAATCTCACATTCTTTATATCCACAAACAGCAATTTCATATGAACTCAATGAAAAAATTCCTAGTTCCTCATGCATACATCTATATTTTAGTACTCCATTAAATGCATATAACATAAATATTGCAATCAAAATTGTAAATAGAATTAATATAAGTAAATTTTCTACAATTTGTTTTACTGCTTCTTTAATAGATAATAATATGATATTTAATTTGTTACTGATACGTCCAACATAGATAGGTATTCTGATTAATCTAAATGTAGATACATCAAAGGGTATGTAATGATTTTATAAAATATATAAAAGATAAAGGATAAGGATTAATAAATCATAAATATTCCAAAATGATTAAATGTACTTTTTAAAACCTTATCCAGCTAAATGTATAATTGCATCAATAAAATATAAAACACAAAATAAATATTAGTATTCGTTTATTTTAGGTGACTCTTTAGTAGATCTATTCAAAAATAATATTATATTTGCTAATGTTACGAACATTTCATATAAATCAAAAATAGTGGATTATAATAACTTGTAACTTAATATTTCTAATGAAATAATTATAGTAAATATTAATTTTCTAATAAATAAAAATCTATGTCCATCTTAATAATAAGAAATCTCCTTTATTAACCATTAAAAATTATGGGAAACTCTTAAATCTATAGAATGATTCAAATTTTTCTACTCTATCAATAATTAGTATTCAAGTTCAGGTTTGAAATCAAATCCTACATTTTCATTGCATTATTCATCCTAATCTATCTACTATATAGTATTTTCATCTTTCTCTATTTTTGTGTTTTCAATTGATTACATTTATTCATTTTTCTGTTGCATTTCATCTTATATTTCCTCCAAACAATTATCTAGTTCATATAATTCAACAAAAGCTTTTTTAGATGCTTATCTGGAAAATTATTCGTTTAATTTTATGATTGAATGCTCTTATTCAATATTGAAAGTATTATTGATTTCAGATTCTGATTATTCCTCCTTGATAACTTTATTTTAAATTAAATGATCTTCTGTTATATGAGGTATCGTTTACTAGTTAATGGTGTTTTTATTGATTTATTTTTAGATAGATTTTGATTAGTTTGATTACTTCATGCTCTCTTTCATTGTTTAATTAGTTAATATTATTTGAGAATTATGTCTTTTTTTATCTACAATAGTAGGTAGCTTTTATGAGACAGCTTTTTTAAATTATTTGACATCAATTTTCTAATCGAAAGGGGAATCATTAATTTTTGTTTTATTTATGAATTTATCTTTTTTAATTTCTCTAGATGGTTATGATTCTTGAGATTCTTAATGTTATTACTTTTACTCATAGAATCTTTCCTTATTATTTGACATCTTGATTAACACTTAACTTTATTTGATTTATTAATCTAAATTTTAAAGTGAAATATAAATATTCTAAATTACTTAAGTCTCATATACTATATTTATTATTCCATGAAGTAAATACAACAAATGGGCTATTTATTTAAGAATAAGTTCTATTATAGCAAAAATTTGAGTAAATATTTTTTCAATTTCCGTTATCCAATATATACTTAATAATAGGACAAGACATGAAAATAAATAAATATTAAGTTATTTGATACAACAAAATCATTAAATGACTGTTATATCATTCTAAACAAAATACTTTTTATTTCTAATAATATTTTTATGAATCTCAAATATGGAGACTAATAATAAGATTTTATATGACTATTACTTTCAATAAATTGTTTGACCATAATATCTCTAATATTTAAATCAAAAATGAGTACTGGCGTTGAATAATTTTACATTATCAATTAAATAAACTAATTCTAAATTTGATTAATTAAGATGAAGTTTAATAATAATGCAAAAAATATTTAATTATTATATATCATTAAAAGGAAACTGTGAATTGAGCAAAAACAGGTCTATGATCACTACCTAAGATATCGAAATTTGCATCATAATTTTATAATTTAATTTATAATGGTGCATTTTCGATGAAACCTTGAGTAGTTGATGAAGTTTTCTATTGTTTATATTCTTTAAATAGAATTCTATCACACCATCCAGGTATTCTGAAATCATTTCCTATAGCCCATTAATTTTGGTATTCTAATAGTTTATAGGTTGGTGGAAAGAAGATCATTCCTTCATAAAAAAAGGATTGATAATCTATATATAATTTATATAATAATACTTAATGAATTATTTCTACTTAAATACATCTAATCCTTTGAAAGCCATCCAAAAAAATCAGAATGATTTCTAATAGTTTAAGTTGTTATTTTTTAATCTATCCTTGAATTAAAATCACCAGTCCATATCAAATAATCATATGGTACATTCTTATGACTAGAGAAAACTTCATTTTCAAAATGAGTTTCAAGTTTAGAGAACTAAGTCTATCTTTTAGCTTCTGAGTTTTATCCACTTTCAAGATGACTATTTGCAAATAAGAATATTTTATCATTAATAGTAACTGAGATAGCAATACCTCCTTTATTACCTACTATTCCCATAAAGCCTTGTGAAAGTGTATATGGTCTTCCATTTTTTATTTTAGGGACCAATAATACATGAGCAAATACAATTAAATGCATAGCATTCAGTGATGCAGATTAAACTTTAACGTAATTTTTGCCTAGTTCTTCTTTTAACTTGGATTCCCAACTTCCTTTTGATTCACAAAGAAGTGATACAGCTATACTTCTTGAACATTCTTAAGTGCCTATAACAATTAAATCATGATGGATTTATTCAATATTAAAAAGTCTTTTTAAAGAATAACCAGGTATTATTCCATGCATATTCCATGTAATAACAAGTATTTTAATATCATTATCGAGAGTCCATTCTGATTTTTTTTAGTTGATCCATTTATATGAACACTTATGATTAAGATGTAACATCAGTTAATTGAGGTGTCCAATTAATTTTGAATCTTAAGAGAATTCATTGAAAAATCTCTGATTAAATAATGGAAATGGAAGAGGGTCTTCTCGAGGATTAGATGTATTGTTCATAATCAATATTTTTCAGTTTTGATTTTGATTTTATATTAAATATATACTCTATTATAATAGATAGGTTCTTTAAAAAATAATTTTGAAATCATATATTCATTCAAGAAAAAGATAAAGAGTTATCCTCTTCTATAATAACTGAAATCAATTAAATTTTCATTACTTCTTCAATCTAATAGCCTTATTTATGTGTAGTTTTGATAAATGTGGAGATTACATATATATATTTACAATAAGAAAATAAGAATATAGAAAATAATATATTTCAATAAGAACTAAAGAGATATAATAAATCTATTTTAAGTAAATTTAAGATATTTTAGTATTAGAATGTGATAGACTTTATTTAGGAGTAAATATCATTAACTAGTATTCTAAATAGTTATTTAAATATTAAATTATAAATTTAATTCATAATAGTAATTATATCTTATGTAAATTAGTCCCCTAATTTTAATGATTTTAATAAGATAAGATATTTCAATTATATTTAAAGGAATGTATTAATTCAAGTTTTAAAACTAATATCATATGAATTTAAAGTAATGAAATGATTATTATATTAAAGAACCTAGAAATGTCATATTTAAAAGAAATATAAATCAAATTTATATATTAAAAAGTATTTTATTTTAACAAGAATAATATAAGCAAAATAATTATTAGAATCATAATTATGATAAAATATTAATATTATTAAAAATAAATACTCTTTATAGGTATATGTAATTATGTAAATGTTCATTTCATGCTTTAGTTTTCTCCAAATTTCTCTTCAATCCATCTAAGAGTAATTGATCCTGGTCTTTCAATTGGTAATCCGAATGCTCTTGACCAGATAAGGTTGGCCATACATCCGAGGGCTCTTGATACTGCGAAAACAACAGTATAATATTAGAATTCTTTCATTCCATAGTGATAAAGAAGTACACCTGAATGTGCATCAACATTTCTATGATAATTAATATATAATTACGGCCATGGGTTTTAGATTTTTCCAATAGTCTTCAAAACAGGTGGAATAACATGATAACATTATCTGACTAAGTCAACCAAAGGATCATTCTTGATGTGTCTAGCAGCAAAGTCTTTTTGATGAATGAAACGTGGATCTGTATATCTAAGAACTGCATGTCCATATCCTGGAATGACCTTTCCTTCTCTAATGGTTGTAAGAACATAATCTTAAATTTTTTCATTTGATATATTCTCACCCAAGGATTCCTAAAAAAGATATTAATATAGATATATTACTCTCATTTCTAATAACCATTTGAGTACTTCTTAATTTGCAAGACCATGTAATGGACCAGCCAATCCATTAACACCAGCAGAATATGACAAATATGGATCTGCTAATGCTGATCCAACCAAATGTGTTGTATGAGCACTCACGTTACCTCCTTCATGATCAGCATGAATGCTTAAATATCCTCTCAAACATTCTCTAACTTCAAATTTATTATATCCAAGCATATGGGCATAATTTCCTGCCCAATCTAAATTTTCATCAGCAGATATGATTTCACCATTCTTAAATATATAAACAACTAAATACCTTGTATTTGTGTCTGTAAATTAAGGCAGCAACTCTTGGGATTTTAGCCAATAAATCCATGGCATCTTCATAGAAGTATTCCCAATATTATGGTTTTGAAACTTTTCCTTAGTCATAAGCTTGTTGGAATTGAGAGTCCTTTTACAAAAACAATAATGCTTATGATAACATAGTCATTGGATGAGCAGTCTTTGGTAAGTTCAAAATGAACTTTTGTGTCTCACTATCCAATTATCCTCTTTATTTCCATTCTTATTGAACGTCAGCGAATTCTTGTTCAGCTAGAAGATATATAATAACATATATGTACATGGGAAGTCACCTGTGCATAACAACCAAAATAAGGCTTCTGGTAAAGGCTCATGTCCATTTTCAGACTTTTATAGATATTCTTACAATTCAGGGATATTGTAATCTCTCATTGTGATACCCTATTTGTTAAATATGAATGTATTACTGTTTTAGCATCCAACAATGATGCATCATAGAAAAGACCGAACACATTTCTCATTCCTCCAATTGCTTAGTCAACTGTCACTTTACACACTTCCTTTGCTCCATATCTCTTTCTGACATCACGTAATAAAGCTTATTTAACAGGCACAAGCTCTCTCATTCTCTTCTTTAAAAGTCCATGTGTATTGTTATACACACTTCTGTAAAACATTTACACTGCACTTCTAGAGTTAACTTACATGATGATATATTATAATTATTATCAAAATTCAAGATATTATTTGCATTTATACATACCCTATGCGCATTAATTATAGCATAATTAAAAAGATTCGCTAATTCCCTAATTATTATAAAAATTATTTTTATAATTTGATATTTATTTTGTGGTTAATTTTTTATTGAAAACCATTTATAGCACTACCATTATTATAAAATATCATCTAATAATTTTGTGAAATTTACAAAACTCAATCCTCCAATCTTCATATCCCTTCTTCAAATAGTTTTCAAGATAAACAAATATTAATAAAATTGATTATGTCTTTATTAATATTAATATGTCTAATTTACTTTAATTATATCTTCTATAAAATTAAGATAAAAAATGGAATTAAAATACAAATGCGATCAACGATATACTTATAAATTCAATAATTTTAACTTATATTATATACTAAAAATTAAGAAGTAATAATTAGTTATTATATTATTATGGAAAAAATATCTTTTTAATTAATCTTCTTAAGTGTCCCTTATTTTTTAATTAAAAAACAATTCAATATTACTCCTCAATTTGATGATTAGATTAATTTAACAATTTATTTATTATTAATTATACATTTTAGTAATCTATAATTCTCCTCTAAGAAGTAGTCAAGTGTTTCTAATGAAGAATATAAAAACTAGTCTGCAAAGATTTTTTCAAAATTATTAGATTCTCATTATTATTTAATATCTCTCAATATGAAAATACAATTATAATAAATATCTTATTATAAATGAATCTAACCAAAATGCAATTGCTTTATTAAAAAATATGAAAGGCTTAAATTAGAAGATCTCTTTATATGAATTCTTTTAAGTTATTATTATTTAATTGAATATCTCTAAAATATAAGATAATTACTTTTAATAACATTATCTTTTATTATCATTCATTATTAAATGAAGAAACATATGTTATTTAACTATTATAAACTACTTAAAAGTCTTGTTACTTTAAAAAAAAATATTAGACATTTAATATTGAGAAAAGAAAATTATTCATAATTTATAATAAATTCAAAATCTGTTAAAGAATGAAATAATTTATTAGTATTAAGAATAAAATAACATAATATCATAAAATTTGAGACTTATTAAAAACAAATAATCATAATGATATAATCTCAAAATTCAATAAACTAAAATAAATTTAGAGATATAAGTCATTTATATTAAAATAAATTATGGATCGATGGAAATTATAAAGAATTATTTGAATTGATAATAAGACTTAATTCCAATTTAAATATTTTTAGTAAAATTTATTTGATAAGGATGATTAAATGAAACAATATTTAGTTAATAGAGTTAAAATAAATTAATATTGCATGGGAAAGTGATTCCAATAGGAGAGCACGATTGAAATATTTGAAAGAATTCCTTTGTATAAAATAAATCCTAGAGATTAGAAGGGTATAATAAACAATCTTAGTTTTAACATATTAGTAACTTTAAGCTGATTATAATAAATATAATTAATGGATCAATGTAAAACTTATTCTCGCATTCGATCAATATCTTCATATCAGTCTAAACATAGAGTTTCTAATAAGTCTCGTGATTAAATCAATCCTTAAAAGAGGTCTGTAACATTTAGCGGTGATGTTGATTTAATACAATCAATAAGTTGCCAAGAAAATTTGCTTGATTTAATAGGAAAGGTATAGAAATAATAATAATAATACCTTTTATCTCTTTAAAATTCTTAAATGAAACTACTTCCACCTTTGAAAGTTGGATAGGATGAATATAAGATATAAAAGCAACAAGCAAAAAAATAAATTAATAAACAATATAATGAATTTTCTATACCTATGGATCCTTACAAAAAGCAATTGTATTAAAAATTAAATATATATGGAAAATTCATAGAGCCAACCAATTATAAATAAGTTGATTACTAATAGATTTAGACATTGTATATTTTAATATTAATATATTAGCAACCCAACAATTTCTTAAATATAATTTTAAGAATGCAATCATAATGAATAACCTATCAAAATATAAGAAAAAGATATATAATAAAAAATGGATAAATAATTTTAATAAAATAATAATAATAATATATCAAAATTTGATCAACAATATAATTCTAACTTTGATCATGATTATGATTTATTCTATGAATAATAGAAAATGAATAAAATTATTAATGAAGCTTTGAAATTTAAGTAATAAAAAAGAGATCCCATAAATGCATCTAAAAGTGTAAAATAGAAAAAAACATAAATGAAAATTTATCTTGAAAATCAATACTAAAATGCATTAAAATAGATTATGTAAGAGGTTAATGTAAATAAAGATGAGGATAACCTATTTCTAAAAAAGAAATTTTAGAAAAAAATGAAATTAAATCCTTTTTTTAATAATTCTAAAATTACTTCCTAATACACAAAGAAAGCTATTTCTTCTTCATTTATTCATCCGGATAGATAAGAATTTGTTAATAAGACTTTAGAGATATATGATAGATGCAATACTTCTCTTAATTGATAAATACAATATTATATATTTTATTAATTAATGCAATAATCTTTAATTGATTCTAACATTATTTAATCTACAACTGTTAAAACAATAAAAGAACTCAAAAAATTGGGAGACTCTCGAACTAACTTAGAAGCTGATGAGAATGAGATAAATGACTCAACTTTGAGTGGAAAAAACACTCCTGAAGATGAAACATCAAAAATATAAAATACAAATATTACACTAAATAAGAAACACAAATTATCATTCAAACTTTAAACATAGAATAGAATCACTTCAATGAAATAAACAGTTATAAAGACTTCTGATGATGTTGCTGAATAAAGTAATGGATTCAGAAAAGCATCAATAAAATAAGGTTCAATGAGACTTTAAAAACCTTAACCTTAATTATAATTAGAATAAAATGATCCTATTGATATGAATAATGCACTTATTTTAATATTAACTAAATGCAAAACGATTAAAGAAGAATTTGAGTAATTATAACTCACTAATACATTAATAAATAAATATATCAAAAATGATAAATACTTTCATTTTTCATTTTAAGTATTTTTGGATAATTTAGTATCAAAGGGTAAATTAGCTTAAACATTAACTAATATACAAAAGCCAATTTTACAAAGAATAGAACAGTTTACAATAAATCATGTTAAAAGATGCATATAAAAAAATTAAATATCTCAATAATATGAAGAAAAAGCTAAGCATGTTGACCTTCTTTTTAATCGATATTATAAAGAGTTAACAAATATTGAATAAAATATCAAGTATTTCTGATCTATTTGATTAAATCTGTATTTTAGTATTTAAAGATTGTTAAGAAATTCTCTTTATAAAATATTTCACAATATTCTTTTTCTTATTTTTCTAATTCTAAAATTAGATTTTTCAAATTCTAGAAATAACAGCAATTTTAAAAAATATATCATAAAAATCTTAGACACGTTTATGAAAGAAGAAGTAATCAATGTCTTAGATAAAATAAAATGATAAGCTTAGAAATAATAACAGGTATTATTAATCAAAAACAAAGTATTTAGTTTTATATTACTCTAATTATTTTGAAATATACTTTATAATTTTATATTATATGAAAATAAAACGATAAACGAAAGTGCCAGATAAAATGGTTTTACAATTCTTTGAGTTTTTATAAAATATAAAGTGCAAGTAACTTCTCATGTTCAATAGGTAAGAGATTTTTATCAGCAGTACAATAGGACATAATATTTTTGTAGATTCTAAATCTAAATAAACTTGATAATTGCAAGACTTTATTAGTAAAACAAGGATAAAATTCTTGATAAATATAGAAGGAAATTGTTTTTAAATTGATATATAACAAAATATTAAGAAAGATCATTTCATTTTTTAAGGTTCACTTATTTCTTTGAACATAAGAAGTAGTTTGTAAAGGGCTTATGATGGATTTTTATGAAGCTCTTCTTTAGAAAATAGGATTCTTTTTTATCACATAAGGATCTTCTTCTTGGCTTTAAAATTAGATTTAAATTTAACTCCGAGCAGATTGAATAGGTTAAGATTTTGATGGACGTTTAGAATTCATGCATCCCATTTATTTATTTTAAATATTTATTTAAAACTAAATTATTCATGCTTATATACATGAACATATCCATATGAATTATCATTATTGACTAAATAAGATAGTTTTGTTATATAAATTAAGAATAATACATAAGTAGTTGTTTAAATAAATATAGAAAATATGGGTATCAAATTTGTGTATTTTATTAACTTTCTGATAAACTTTTAGCTGAATATTCAGTTTGTTCTATCTCTTCTTCAGGAGTATCATATAAACTAAGATTCTTAATAGCAAAGCTATTTTTTCTATAGACAGTTTATAATGGGGAATCATTTTCGATTTGTTGCATTATTTCATCAAATTCAAATTTCGACTTACTGTAATGTGTACTCTAATTCATTTAGTAATTTGTAAATTTATTATTATTATTATAAAGGATAATCAGGAATGCTTTATAATGTCTGAAATATCTTCTATTTAATTATACATTATTTTACATATTTATAATATGTCATATATCTTCTTTATTAAAAAAATAATTATTCATTATAGAGAAAATAATAATAAAAAAATCAGTCAAGAAAATTATAATGAATTGACTTGAAATCTTGAATAGGGTTTTTGTAATTGTACAAGATTGATTTATAGAATAACAAGTTATACTTTATTGCTAAATCTTAGTTTTCAAATTCTTATAATTATTATTCTGATTGAAGAGGCATAATAAATAAGTCTTAAGGATTGGCATCAAGAGTAGAAACTCTCGCTCTTTCTTTTTATTATAATTAGATTGGACTTTTTTTATGTTAAGAATATCTAGAAAATTTTGAAGGTTCATAACTAATTGAATATCCTACTTTTACACTTTCTTTACTGTTTTTTTCATCACTCAGACTACTTTATTATTGATTATCATCACTAGAATGATAAACAGTTTTATCTTGAGACTCTGGAGACACATATGTTTTATATAATTTTTTAATAGGAGTTTGTGGTTATTGAATAAGTTTTTATGATGATTCAAAGGGGATATTATTTTAAGTTTTTCGAAATTGTGATTTAGATTTGCTAAACACTTTTGCAGATTTAGATGTTTTAATGGATTTATTAGAATTCATTTTCCGATTTACTTTAGCTCTTTTATTCCAATCAAATGGCATATTTGATTATTGGTTAACAATAGTAAATAACTCTTTTAATTATGAATAATTAGGTTTCATTTTAGAAGACAGTCCCTTGACATACTTCATATATCTATACTAATAATAAGTTTAAGGGTTTTTACTTTAAAATTGAATTTGGTAAGTTTTCACATAATTCTTCAGGAGACATATCTTTTTTCAAAAGTCCAATTTTTTCAATTCTCTCATTGTCATCCTTCTCAACATTCATCCAAGGTAAGCTTCCATTTAGAAAATAAAGTATTATATAACCTAAAGATTCTAAATCATCTTTTTTGCTTTATTCTTTTCCTAAATGAGCAGCTATACTAGCATATCTAGTAGTTCCAATAAATGAAATTTTCTCTTTGTTTTTTTTATTTGATTCTAAATTCTTAGCAATACCAAAATCAATTAGATAAATTTTATCTGATTGTGATGCTCCTAAGATATTTTCAGGTTTAAGATCTCTATGAATAATGTTTCTTCATATTTTGATAAAATTCTTACTTATTATGAATTTATTCAAGTATTCCAATCATCTAATAAGCAATATTACAAACACATTCATATGAAAATTTCTTCATTTTTTTCTTATAATGTATAAGATCTTTTCCCAAAAGATTTTGGATCATAATCTTCATACCTTTTTCTGATCCTGACCAAAAAACTTTAGGTACACATGGAACTCCTTCTAATATTTTCAAAATTTCAATCTAATAACAATTTATTCATGAATATACCTCTCTGGTTAAACTATTGAAATATGAAACCTCAGTCTTTTCTACTTTAATTGCTACATTCATGTTTTTAGTCTAAGATTTCCCCAAATAAACTTTTCCAAATGATCCCTATGCTAACATAGTAATAATTTGATATTCTTAAGCAATGACATCTCCAGGCTAAAAGTCTTACATCAATCTTAATATAATATTTTTAATTGATTATTTTAAATTGATATTACACTAATGGAAATAAAGAGGTAAATGTATTATCAATATTATATAGATATAAGTATAAGATAGTATTATGTATATTAATGATTATATATCGTAAATAAATGTTTTTAATCTATCAAAAGTAAGGACAACTGTTGAGGGAAGAACAGAAAATTCCATTTTAATTTTCTATATTTAGTGTGTATATTTGGTACCATTCTTTGACCATGATAATCCTTTGTTATAGATAAATTTAGATTAAGTTGATTATTCTGATATGGTAGTGGGTAATCTTGCTGCTGGATAATGATCATTCGAATATGGTTTTATATTGGAATTACGAGAATTGCCAAGTGGTGAGTTTATTTCTACAATCGAAAGCTCAGGACTTATTGGCTAATTTTATATGCATCCCATTAATCTATCTTATTATTATTAAATTAGAATATTAATTAAATTATGGCAAAAAATAAAAGCAAAGCTGTTCATGCAATCAAAATTAAACATAGTGCTCCTTTTAGTTAAAAGATAAAAAAGAAGGAATAAAAGGGATAAAAGTAAAGGAGAGTAGGAGGATTTAAATCATTAGCAAAATTTGATGTGAGTAGAATTAAGAATAAAGAAAAAAGAATACAAATTTTAGAAAGAAAATAAAATGAATAAAAGAAAACAAAAAAAATGGAAAAAAAAGAAAAAGAAGCAAATCCTGATAGAGAAAAATTAGATCCATTAACAATTGATGATAAAAGAGAAATTGATGAAAATTTTGTTTTTGATGAAGATGATTAAGAAGAATTATAAAATGAAGAATTAATTGATGAATTCTAAAATTATTTCTAAGAAGGATAAGATCCTAAAATTATTATTACTACAAGTGAAAGACCTTCTAGATAATTATTCGATTTTTTAAAAGATGTTAAAGATGTTTTTGGACCAGAAACTCATTATTGGCCTCGTAAATAATTTTCAATCAAAGAAATATAAGAATATTCCATTAATAAAGGATATACTGAATTATTAATATTTAGAGAACATAGAAAAGAAGTTAGTTAATTAATATATATTCATTTACCAAAAGGACCAACATACAAATTTAAATTAACTAATTATACACCATGTGATGAAATCCATCATCATGGTAGATTTACAGATCATAATCCTGAATTGATTCTAAATCATTTTAATACAAAAGTAGGTAGAAGAGTAGGAAGAGGATTAGCAGCTCTATTTCCTTCTAAACCTTAGTTCAGAGGTAGAAGAGTTGTGACTTTTCATAACTAAAGAGATTTCATCTTTTTTAGACATCATAGATATATGTTCTAAGAAGAAGGATAAAAAGTAGCCTTATAAGAGTTAGGTCCTAGATTTACACTTTAATTAAAATAACTCAAATTGGGATTATTTAATGATGATGGAGAAATAGAATTCGAAGCTAGAGATGATTACTATGTAAAAAGAACTGCTGCTTTTTTATGATATTTATAATATCTTAATTTATTAATCAACTTTAATCTTATAATTTAAATTACCAAAATTCTAATCTATTAAATATATTATTCAAAATTCTTTTATGATCATTAATTATGTGATTATTTTTTCTATTCATTTATTTAGTTTCTTATATTATCAGTTTCAATGATATCAATCAATCCTTGATAATTATTTAAAATAAGTACTTCTTTTTCCATCTTTTTCTTTTCTTTCTAACACCATTTAGCAGCTTCATTTTAGCAAATTTATTAAAAATGAATATACTATTATAATGATTCTAAAAAGGCCTAAGAAACCTCTACATAATCAAAGCAAGTTGGAATATCATATTCTAACTTATAAATTATTATATTAAAGACAAGAATAAATTTAAATTAAGAAATTATATCTGGGTATATCCTATATCTATCTCTTAATAACATTTATAATTTAAAAGTTATTTCTTCAAATTCAACGATATCAATGGATTTATAATATTCTAATCAAAGTAGTTGATAGAGATATCTTAATTTACAGTTATCTGAAGTGAATATATTTTAATGGCTTTTGATTCTTAAATAATGTTTTGAATTAATTCATTAATAGTTTTTTCATTAATTTTATTTTATTCTCCTTTTTTTCAATATTTTAATATATAACTTCATTTATTCTATTCTTTCTTCTATAACTATACCTTCTTTTTTTCTTATTATTTATCTTTTATACCTTATTTACATTATTCCATTTATTCGCAATTATTTTTTAGTTGTTTCCAATAGCAAAAATCGAGTTCTAAAATACATGAGTAGCTTATTCTATTATTGATTGGTGATATAAATTGAATAGTAAGATTGGGAGATACAAAAATGATAACAATTTCCAATATTAAATATTAAATAAATACTAGTTGTTTAATTAATGTATTTCCAACGAGCAACTAATTCTGTTCAAAGAAACGTTCCTTAAATTTAAACACAAATAGCTATCAGCAATCAATAATATGTATTGAATATTAATGATTTTAGCTGTCTCCTAATGGTAGGTATTCCTCTAATCAAAGTTAAGTGAAGTCAATATAAGAGACTCCAAAAGAGAATTTTGTAAAGGAACAATTAGATTCATTATATTTCAATCTGAAGAAGGAAAATCAAGTTCTAAAAGAGAAATTATAAATGATTAGTTCATAAGTAGAAGAAGCAGAACAAAAATTATAAATATATAAAAAAACTTGATATATGATAGATTTGGAATTTCAAAATTATATATATATATATATAAATAGAGATTAATAAGTATACAAAAATTATGTGGTTTAAAAATGTTTAATTTATAAAATTATGAAGAAAAATTGTGAAGTGTAAAACTAATAACTTAATCCAGAGTTATATTCTGCTCCTTAGAAGATCAAAGAAGAAGTGATAAATCCAATTATAAAAGACAAAAAAGAAAAGAGAGAGTTGAAAGTAAAAATAAATGAAAGAGCAATAAAGAATGAAGATTATAATGAATTAAGTATTTAATTGGATGAGAAAAGAAAGAATATAAAAAATAAATATAATGAATTTTAAATAAGAATGAAAGAAGTATTGTAGAAGTTTATCTATTATAAAAACAAAAATTTCATGAGATTCAATCAGAATTATTATGGAAAGAATAGAAAAATATTTAAGTTTTTAGAATAATTGGTTAAAGAATTAGGTTTGAATACAAAAGAAGTTGGATTATTGGAAAAGGATATAGTTATATATAAGAAAGAGGATGAAGTGAATAACTTTTCTATATATCTACCTTAGAAGAGAAATGTTGATCATGAAAGATAGAAAAATAATTAAGAGAATTTATAAGAGGATAATTAATAAGAGGATAATTAAAAAGAATAAGAAAAGATTTAGATTGAATAAGTTAAGGATTAATTGTAGTAAAATAAAAGACCTCCATTACCTCCAGATGTTATTAATCAAGTAATTATTGAGAGAGAATGTAATAAAGAATTAACAATTTAAATTATATTTGAAAAACCAGAAGATTATGGTTATGAGATTAAAAAATATACAATATTTTAATTAGATATGAATGATACATCATTATCATTATAACCAAGTAAAAAAGTAATTTTAGAATTTGATAATAATAAAGAAAATGTTTAGAGAAAGAGTTTAGTTTTTAAAAATAATCCTAAAAATTAAGGAGAATTAGGCTTTAATGAAATGATATATCTTTCAGTAGAAGCATTTAATTGTAATGGATGGTCTTCAGATTTAGAATTGTCACCAGTCAAAATATTTCTAAAATCTTTTCAGCCAAATTCTTTATTTTTAAAAGGAACAATTTCTACAAAATTATTTAATGAAGATTCATCTTTTATTGAATTAATAGATATTCCAAAAAAGATTGAAATAAATTAATAATCTTATTATGTAATTGAAGACTTTAGTATAATATTAATAGAGGAAAATAAAGTTAAAATGGTTAGTACTAAACATGGGTAATTCTATTTCTAATATATAGAACTATTGGAATAGTAAATACATCATTTGAAGTATCTTAATTTGGAAACATACTCAATTTTGAAGATACTACTATTACTTCAAGTGATGTAGTTGATCCAAAAAAAGATTTTGATGTTTCTACACCATATTAAATTTATACATTAAAAGCTGTTAGTAAATTAGCTTGTGGGTTATATCACTCATTAGCTGTTACTGTAGATGGTGGTGTATTATCATGGGGATACAATAATTATGGTTAATTAGGAAATGGTAATAATATAATTGTACTTTAGGAACAAATATAAGTACTATGGATGCATAAGAAATTATATATTTTAGAAAAAATAAATTATTCGTTGTTGATATTTCAGCTGGTGAAGGAATTTCAATTTGCAGAACTGATTTAGGAGATGTATTTACTTGGGGATAAAAATAAAATTTTGATGGAAATGGAATGGTCAAAGTATTGAATTCATTTAAAGAAACTATAAATTTATAATGCTCTGATGCAACTAATTGTTAATTAATACCTCGCAAAAATAATATAAAGGCTAAAGCTATTTCAACTGGGTATTCATGTTTTGGAGCTCTCTCTTTAGAAGATAAAATATATATGTGGGGTAGTAATGAATATGGTGTTTTTGGTTTTGATTAATGTCCAGAATTAGATGATTAATATATATTTCATCTTCTAGAACCTATGAGAATTAATATTGAAAATTATCAGATTAAGTAAGAATTATAAATTAATCTAGAGAATTCTAAATAGGAGCATACCATTGTATAGCAAGAGTATAAGGATAAGACAAAGATTATGAAGAATATATTTCATGGGGCAATAATACTTATAATTAATGTGGATAATCATAATAATATGAATTATCTACTCTAAAAGGGAGTAAATTTTGTAAGAAAAATAAAATGGAGTATATTTATATAATTTAATTAGTTTATTACCAAATTAGAAATATAAATCTTATAGTTGTGGTTTTGATAATTCAGTATTTTTATCAAATGAAAATGTGATTATTTCATTTTAGAATGTTAATATGACTTAAAAGAAATGTAATGTTTATGGAAATGTAAGTATAAATGATTATATTATATTAGTAATTGTTTGCAGGAGAACTAATGACTTTACTTTTGGGATTGGAATGAAAATATATGAAAATATTATATCTATATTAAATAATCATAAAAATAATAATTATTTCAATTATATTATAACACTTAGATTATATCCTTATCTTCTTCTTAAGCATAATACAGAGTATTTTTAGATGCAAGGGTTATGTGGCCTCCAGATTTTCCAGATGATATTCTTGAAGGTGCAATTAATGAAACCTAAAATTGTTTGTAAACCTTTGAAGCTAAGGATGGAAAAAAAGTAAATGTATAATATCATTTCGAAGGCAGAACATTTAAAAAAAGTATTTAGATATTAATTTTTAACCTTATTGGCATGTTTTTTTTTTGGTAAAAATTTTGGGTGTCATTCTATTCATGAGAAAAGGAGATTTATCTACTTTTATATAGATAAAACTGTATATCTATTTTATAAAACATAATGTAATATATTTTTTAATAAATTTGTATCAATAATTTCAAATATAAAACATAAAATCATTTTAAGGCAGGTCCACCTTATTAAAAATTAACATTTGATTGATATGGTGGTTGATATGCATTCGGTTGATTTTGAGTAGGAATTTAATAAGGATTCTTTGCTTCTTCTGCACTCCATCCAAATTTTTTACTCTAATGAATGACATTATGCTTTTTATACAAATAGTTGCATTAATATGTAAATTACACCAACGACAAACAATACAACGGCAGTTGCAATCTACAATGGTGGAAACGCTGATATCATTAAAGTACCCAAACTTGATTAGTAATTCAGATTTACAAGAAACAATACAATCCTCTTCCAAAATAACTAGTCAAAACTTTGAATTTTTAATGAATATATGCAAAACGAAACTCTGCTAATATTAAAACTGCTCCCATCCATCTAAATATAAATAAACAAATTTTTACAAATAATGAATTGTAAGAATAAATTATTATGGATGTTCAATAGACAAATTTGTAAATCTTGATATAGCAAGAGCGATAATCAAACCTCCACAAACTATTGTTAATATTTTTGTTGCACAATGAATATCGCATTTCATATTATTAATAATATAAATATAAATAATTTATATAGATTCCCATTATCAATTTGTTTTATTTTCAATAGAATATTCATAATTGAGATTAGATATATTTTGGTAAATTTATTTTTATACTTTTTTGTTATATTTGAAAAATATATATATTATAATATACTTTATAATATATTCACCCAACCTATTATCAATCTAATGAAGCCATTTTGATTTTCACCATAATGATTGTCTATTTTATTCAACAATTAGATTAATATAATTGATGATATGACAATAAAATTACAAATTTATTTTATTCATGATTAATCATTCAATATATTCACATATTTAATAAAAAATATTAAAAAAAAGAAAGAATACAGTTTAGATAATCCACATAATATCAAAAATATATGATTATCTTCTTTACCTATTTAATTATTAATATTCATAGATAATTTTTAAATTTTTAGATTTAATCATTATAAGAATCTTAATTATGTTAAAATTCTATACTCTTATTTAGATGTTAATTAAGATTGAATAAACAACCAATTAACTTCTTTATAGACAATTATATTAATGATTTAAGAAAATATATTATATTTTATAAAGCTTTTATTAATATATAAAAATAAATTGAAATTCTATTTTATAATTTATATTTTAATATATATTTTGTTTATCATTATTATTGTGTACTTAAATTGGATGCTGTAATTTTTGATTTAAATAATGCTTAAATAGCAGGCAGTGATTCATAGAATTAAATAAGCTTTTAAGGAGCAATTTGATGTAATTCATTAATATTAATCCAGGATGATTTAGGTTAATCATTTTTTGATTTTTTGAAATTAACCTAAATATATATAAAAATAAGATTGTACTTTCAATTATTAGTTTGTAATTCCATTAATTTTAATAGTTCTGCCTAAATTTTCGAATGATTATATTTAATCTTGATTTTCAAAGGTTCTAGTCTTTTTAGATTTCTTTGATTTTTTCTTTGATTTAGTAATGGCTTTCTTAGATACACATTTTGTAGTTATAATAACATTATTAGATGTTTATTATTGATCAAATTCATCAAGAAGTAATTAACAATCTTATAGATTAGAAAGAGGTTCCCAAGTCAATTCTGAATATCCTTTCCATTTGACTAAATATTATGATTCTTCTTTATTAATTTTTTTCATTATTATGGATTCAACTTCATATAAGGGTTCTTGTTAACAATTTTAATTTTGATTATTAGATTCTGGATTTGAAGATTGATCAATGCTTAAAATGTCAATAGTTTCTAAGAAGTCTTCCTAATGTTTTTAAGGTTATGATTTGATTCTCATGGAATTAAAAATATTAACAACTCAAAAGGAAAATATCAGCGTGCTTTTTAATTTAATAATTATAAAAATATTCAAGGATAATATGTAGGATAATATCTGATACCAGGATAACTAATTACCGAACTATTGAATTATATATCAATTTACTTATTAGTTTCATACTATTATTTATCTATTACATCTTTGTAATATGGCTTTCTTACACCAAAATCTCTTCTTGGTTCATATTAAGTTAATGGTTAATCTGGTATAATGTAAGCCAACAAGCCATACTCTTCTGATTTTAGTTCAAGAGTAAACTCTTCTGAAAAAACAAAAGAAAATTCAAATTGAGCATCATTTTTAAAAAGAATGATATTCCATCGATACTCTAGATAGATCGTTAAATTTACTAAATCGTTACTCAATCTCTGACTTAATAGTTTCAGCTCTTTTGCTTAAAAGATATGGATCTTCTGTATCAGTCATAGAAAAGAGATTGACTAATTCATCTCTTAATTAGTTGGTTACTTGATTGCCTTGTTTTAAAACTTCAATTTTATTCATATATAATTAATCAAATACGAAATTTATCTCCGCAATTAAAACATTCAAAGAACTTAGTAGTAGGTTCATCTGCACATCTGGTTTATTTTTCATCAACTAAATATACTTTTTTTTAATGGCATCCTTTACATTCTTTACCTTCAATTCCATCCATTTCTCTTTTAGAAATCTCTTTATAAAATCCAATCTAATTAATTTCAAGTTCTTCCTTTTAAGCAGCCTTTTAATTTTATTTTGTTTTTGCATCAATCCAATCTTCAGATTTTAATTAAGCTGCTTATTAATAAGATAGACTTTTATTAAATACTCTAATAAGTACATCTCCAGTCTTATCTCTTTTCATAAATTATACTAATGTTTTAATATCCATTTCATAAGCCATTTTTTTAGATTCTTTGAAAACATTTCTTAAATAAATTTCTTTTTCTAAACCTATAGTAACTTCTTTGATTTTATCTATTGATATTAATTATTCTTTATTTGTTTAATCCCAATTCTTAAATATATGTAAAATTAGATTGCTTATTAGATTTAGATTCTATATTCTATCCACATATCCTGTAAATTATTACTAATATCCAGCAAATAAATTATATTTTTTCATTGGTTCTGGTTTATCTTTTTCCACTTCCATTTATAAAGGTTATCTTAATATTTTAAGTATAGATTTAGCTTTATCTATCATTTTCTCATAATCATATGATTTATAAATGCTATTTGGAGGTATTTCATGTAATTAAGCTAATTTTTATACAGCCTAAAAGAATTTCTGATGTACAATTCTATTTTAGTTAAAATTCTAAGTCCCAATTAAATCTAATAGATTATAAATAGTAGTAGGAGATAAGTTTTTCCATTCTATTAGTTTCTTTAATACTTATGATAAGTCAACATAATCCATAATAAAAATAAAATGAAGTTAAAATTTTAGTTAATTATTAAAATAGACAATTAATCATTGAAATAAAATGCCAAAAAATAAAATAAAAATATAAAACCAGTCAAATCAAATGATAATATTTTTTTAAGATGAAGAATTTCTATTCACCTTAAAATCCTATAAGAAATATTCAACATTCTTCACCAATAAATTAAAGTGATTAACAACAACCTTGGCTCCTTCAAGATCAGATAAATCTATCTGTTCTGGTCTTAAGAAACAAGGGGCAAATACAATTGATAAATTATTCAGTCCCATCTGAGTTTAAAATACAAATTACCAGATTCTCTGATTCATAAGCTGCTACATGAGATAACAATCCAGCTATTCTTTTAGTAGTTTTACGATTGACTTCTGGCATATAAGCAAAAAATACTTAAAACATTTCTAACAATTTCTCCTTACTTATATTAACTAATTCTATTAAATTTCATAATAATTACTTTACGTCTCTTTAAGAATGTCATACATTTCAAATGGAAATATTGGCTTCTTTAATTAGCATAATAGATTCTTAAATACTGTAGAAATAACATCAGGATCATAATCATCAATAATTGAATAATTTCTGATTTAAAACTATTATATTAATCTCTGTTCTTATTAAACTGATCCTGATATTCTAAATACACCTAAAAGTTTAATTACTTAATATTCTTACCTTATTTTTTGAGATAATCATCATGTCTATCATAATATTATAAAATAGCTTCTAAACATTCTGGTACACCTGTATTAGCAATTGGGTATTCTGAGATATCTTTTCCATAAAAGGGAGTTTCTTCTTAATAATTATTATTGATTCTAGATAAAAAGTCAATCTGATTTTAGGTTAGTTCAATATTATGATCAACCAATTAATTGAGTCTGTATAATATTTCTAAATACCTTAAAATAAGATGAACTTTATTTATTAAAACTGTTGACCATCCACTAGGTATAGCATTAACTAATTGTTAAAATTGGATTGTGTCGCTTATAACAATTAATTTATCTATTCTTTTGAATTGTTGTAATGGAATATTTCTTACAATTAAACTAAATATCATACTTGTAGAATGTATTCAGCATTTATTTTACTTGGTTAATTTCTAATTATAATGTTTGCTGGTTACAAATAACACAAGTATATGGACTAAATTCTAATTAATCAAATACCTAAAAGCATTGAATGTTTATAAATATTAATTCATCTATAGATATACTTCTTTCATGTCTTTTATTTGATTTAAGATTAATATATAAATTGGTTAGTTTCCATTTAATAATCCTGTTATTATTTAGTAAATAGATACCTGCCTTAAGTAATCCAGGAACTACATAACATTTTTCTTATTTCATTTTTAATAAACTATATTTTGATTTTAAAACTATCTTTATTAATCATAGTTAAATATACTTATAAGTTTTCTATCAGTATAAAATATTATATAAAAATAGACTAGAAAAAATATTTCAAAACTACAACATATTGATTTTTTAACAACTAGATATATGTATACTTTATTTTAAACACTTATAATAATAAAGTCTTTTTGGATTTAATATTTCTTATCTAATTGTTTTTAATAATAAAACATAGATAATCAATTATTTATTGATGTATTATAGATATATTTTAATGAATTATTATAATGAATAAAATTGATAATTATAAATATGACAATAAAGACTATTTAGGTAAAGGTTCATTTGGAAAGGTCTATAAAGGAATTATGATTGATAAAAATAAAGAAGTTGCTATTAAAAGTAAATATCTATCTATAATATTAGTAATGAACATGGCATAATTTTAAGACAAATCTATGCTTATATCTTTAGAAACTGAAATAACTGTAATGAAATAGTTTAGACATGAAAATATTGTTGAATTAATTGATGTTTTTGGAGATAATAAATATACATATATGATAATACAATTATGTGATGGAGATTTGAGAAATTACATTAAATCTAAAGGAGGAATTCTAGAAGAAGCAGAAGCTCTTGGAGTGTTAAGATAATTTATGTAAGGTTGTTAAGAAATGATTAAGAAAGGATATATACATCGAGATATAAAGCCAGAGAATGTTCTATATAAAGGGAACTGTTTCAAAATTGCAGATTTTGGATTTGCAACAAAAGCTGATACTGGCAGCAATGCTAAGATTTTTAGATAGTCTGTTGGAACTCCTTTATATATGGCTCCATAACTCTTAGAAAGACAACCTTATACTGCTAAAAGTGATATATGGTCTATTGGTATCATGGCTTATGAGATGGTTTATGGTAAATAACCTTGGCCATGTAGAGATATTCCTTCTTATGCATTAAATATAAAAAATCAACCATTGAAATTTCCTGTTGATAAAAGAGTATCTGATGAATATTAAGATTTCATTAAGAAATGTTTAAAGAAGGATGAAAAGGATAGGATATCATGGGATGAATTATTTAATCATGTAATATTGAATGAAATAGAGAGAAACTATGTAATAATAATTATATTATAAATAGAAAATGGAGAATCGTTTAGATTAAGAGTGTTAAAAGATTTTAGCATAAATATAAAAGATAGTTTAGAGCAGAGGTTTAGATGTATTTGAATAATTTCAGAAATATGATAAGGATTCAGGAGGCTCATTAGATTTTTTAGAATTTTTTTCTTTTTTAATTTAATTAGATCCAAGATTAAGTGGAAAAGAAATAAAATTATTATTTGATAAAATGGATATAAATTAAGATTAATCAATAGGATATGAGGAATTTAAGAAAATATTCTTTGATTATGATTATGTGAAAGAGGATTTTGCTGAAAGAATAATTATAGATTTAAGAGAAATAATTAGAGCAAATAATTTATAAGTAGAAGAGATTTTTGCAAAATATGATAAAGATTAAATGGGTGATTTAGATTTTGAAGAATTTAGTTTTATGATTAAAGAGATAGCAAAAGATATAAAAGATGATGATATATAAGCAGTATAAAATATATATAGATATAATAATAGATTTTTGATAAATTTGATACTAATAATGATAGAAATATTAATATAGATGAATTTAGAGATAAATTGATAGTAAAGAAGGAGTCTTAAAAAAATTAGATTTAAGAGAATTTAATATAAGTATGAATGTAATATATTATTATTATAGAATTTTGTTAAAGAATTGAGAAGGATAGTTATTGAAAATAAAATAGATATATAATTAATATTCAAGAACTTTGCAAAAAGTATGAGAGATGAAATGAATTAAACAGAATTCTCAAAATTATGTTCAGTTATAGATAGAAGATTGAAACCATTTGAAAGAGAATATATATTCAAATATTTGAACTTAAATGATCGTGATGGGATTACATTTCATGAATTTTCACAAATATTTAAGTGATTTATTATTTAAATTTCAATTTAAGAAAATGATAGATTATGCTGGGATTATAAGTATGAAAAGAGAATAATTTCATGTGAATATTAGAAAATAAAGAAATGAAAAGTAATTCAAAGAATCAAGAAAAAAATATATTCAATCTTTATTTTTTCAATAAACAGAAATGCAAGAAATGTCCAATACAATTAGAGATAAATTAGAAAAAGGTGAAAATCTTTAAGGAGAAGTTTTATAGATGATGGTTGATACAATTTTAGATGTACTTTAGAAAAATAATAATATGAATCTATTAGATGTAAGGATCAAAATTAATTTAGACAATTGATGCAGCTGTTTGGATGTTAAAATCTATAGAAGAATAAACTTATGAGGATGAATTAAGTGATAATTTAAAAATGTTAAGAATTGTAGATAAAATGATATTATATTCATAAGGATATGAGATTGATAATGAACCACTTAATTCTTAAATCATTATATATGCTGCTAAAGTTAGTTTATATTCTTAACTAGTTCCTCAAATATTGGACTTAAATGGAGGATAAATCATTATATCTTAAATTTGGAGAAATTGCAGAAACTATATATTTCTTACTTAATAAATAAGAATAGATGTTTATTAAGAGAGGAGCAGATATATTGTATAATATGGCATTAATTGAAAATGGAAAGATATTAAATTAGATACATGAACTCACAATTTTTGGTCAAAAATTAGTTAAACCTATTTGTACTATATTAAAAACAAATCACAATATAAAAATCTTATCTACTTTATGGAGAGTAGTTTTATAAACATTTTTAGATTAAGATAGAAATGGACAATTATAATATGTCAATTTTAATATCTAAGAAAATTAAGAAAATATTAGTTTTTTTAATTTGTTAATAAATTAGGTTATAGAATCAGAACAATAAAATCTAAAATTGTTTAAAAATTAAATGCATTTGATTCAGCAAATACTTGATTATTATTAATCAGAAAATGAATAAATCTATGAAGAGTTCAAGTAATTGCTAATTACATCTCAATTTTCTATTAAATTGAAAGATCTCTGGTTATTTCATAAATGGAATTCTATAGCAACAACTGCACATGAAATTTAGACACATTTAGATGAATAATAACTATGAATTCAATAAAAAGTTTTGTTCTTCGTTTTTTATTGTAATTTCATTCTAAAATTATTCAAAACTTATTATTTTTATTCAGATTAAAATGGTTTAATATTTTAACCAATTAAATTGTTGTTCAAAATCTCTTCATTTCTATTCTTTTGAATTATTTTATAATAATCAGTCAAAGATATCAAATTATTTTATAAAGATTTTTTATAAAGAGTTTTTATCCAAGAATTCCTATATTTTTAAGTGTAATTTTTTTGAGGAGACATACTAATCATCTAGAATTATTATATTTAAGATTTAATTTCTATTTTAGGACAACTATCTTGATAACTTTGATTAGATGTTTCCATTGATCTTCTTCTAGTTTAAGTTGTCATCCTAATTGGAATCTTTATTTTCATCTTTATAGGAGATATGTATTTTCTATCCTATTTGAAAATATGATCATAATTTCCATTCCAGGGTTCTAAATTTAATTGATTCTACATATTATTGTTAACATTGTTCCATTCTTCCTCTATATTTAGTAATGTAAATTATGGATCATTATATTACATTAATAAAATATAATGATTCATGGTCCCAATTCTTCTTTCTCAGGTGCCTTTAGTATTGGCAAAAAATCTCAAGGTAATTTAATGATGAACTTCCTTAGCACATGGAACTTAGAATAACAATCCTGGGTATTCACTATTCAAATTAATGTTAGACCTGATCACTACAATCTGACAACTCCTTAATCAGGAGGATTCCAATTTTCTAAATCAGTCCGTAAATAACTTTATGAACCTAAACCAATTCCAGAACCTGGTGCATATGATCCAAATCTATCGGTATATAAACATTCAATTAGATTATTCAACCTAATCCTCCAAATATCAAATTTAGTAAAGCTCAAGAATAAGAGAAACTCCCTCTTGACATTGGACCAGGTACTTATAATTGGAGTGATCAAAAGAAATCTCCAGCTTTTACTTTCTAAAATAAATTCGAAAATCCAGTAAATGATGTTATAAACACTCCTGGACCTGGTCATTATGACATCAAAGAAAGTCATTCACTTCAACCAATTAATAAAGGTTTTACAACAAGTAATCGCTTAAATATGCTGCTTTCTAATGGACCTGGACCTGGATCTTATAATTTGGAAACTCTTAAAACATAAACTAGTATTAAGTAACCTTTTATTTTAAGAAATAGATTTCCAAAATAAAAGAGGACTATTGATAAACTTGATCCAACTCCTGGACCTGGGGCATTTTTATCAATTTTGCCTAACAAATAAGGGATTTCATTTGGAAAGAAATTATAAGCTTAAAGTGAAAAGTAATTTGTGCCTGGACCTGGTACATATCAATTAAAATCTTTTGCAGAGTAAATCTCTAAAGGAACAAAGTATAATTAAATATCATGTTAATTAAGAATTGGAACCTCTAATAGAAGTCAAATGCTATTGTAATAAGGACCTTCTCCTTTAAATTATGATATATCTCTATACAAGCCTCCGTCTAAATATTCAAGTTTTGGAAATGCAGAAAGAAAAACAATGTAAGAGAAAGGTGAGAATACTCCTGGACCTGGATCATATTATTTAGGAGTAAGTCTTTCTAAATAAGGACCTATAATTGGTAAGTCTTCAAAAGAATAAATGTTTATTCATGATTCTTTACCAGTAATTGATAAATTTTATTTTTTAGGGTCCAGGAAAATATAACTTAAATGATTCATTTTCAAGAGGACCCAGTTATCATATTGCAGGCAAATATGATAAACAATAAGAGTAATCTCTTGTGGGTCCAGGAAGATATTAGATTAATAGGGATATTAATGATGGTCCAAAATTCAAATTTTCTACTAAAGAAAAGACAGATTCTAAGGAACATTCTTAATCATAATTCTATGATATTCAGGCTAGTCTTGGATTTATACCAAAATATTTACTATAAAATTGAATATGTTATTAATATACTATGTATAAAACGGATCATTAATTAAAATAAATGAGAATTGCTATATTGGCTCTTGTAGTTATCTGTGCATTATGTGGTCAAAACATGAGAAGTAAGAAAAGGTATGTCTTATTAAATAGACAAGCACTGTAGGAGAAGTTCATGATTTAAGCAATAATGTTGGAGTGATCAGCAAATAAGAAGTCTAAGTAACACCACCTCTTACAAAATAATAATTTTAAATTAATAAGGCTGCTAAATCAACTACTTAAGCAATTGAATAAGCACTTAAGCATTCAACAGCAACATCTTTACTTGAAGTTGAACAATCTTTTAATGATGATGTTATAGACAATATTCCTTATGTTGAAGAAACCATTGATTAAATGTAAAGTGCAAAACCAGAAGATGTCTATTCAAATGATGGCAATTCACCAGATATGGGTACAAGTGCTGAGAATTTTGATGGATCTGAAGCTCCAATGACTTCAGAAGATAATTAAACTACTCCATAAGATGAATATTATGCCACAGAAACTCTTATAACTAATGAAGAAGTTTCATTAATTCAATTAGGAGAAATTGATGCACTTGCTAATGTTGATACAAGCATGCCCTTATTAGATGAAGATTTTAAATTTGATGAGTAAGCTCTTTAAGAAACTCCATTGAATGTTGGAGTTAATGATATTCCTGAAGTTTAAGTTAATTCAAATGAGGAAATTTCAGTTGATTTAGAAAGACAAACTAATGAAATAGTAGAGGCCTTGATGAATGAAGAGGATATTATGATAAATGAGGTTTAGCTCATTTAAGTTGCAGATAGAGGATTCTATTGATTAATTATATTCAATAAAATAAATATCATTTTCTTTTATTTCTCTCTACTCCACTCTTCTAAAGTTACTATTATTTATATTAAATATGATTAATTTACTTATTTATAAAATTGCTTAGAATTTTTAATTAATTATTTTATAGTTAATGTATAGAAGTGGGAAATAGCCACCAAAACCAGAATTACCTTTTTATGCTGATATTACTTATTGGATAAGCTTTATGTTATCAATCTATTTCAAAGATGAAAAGATTTTGCATGGGATTTTTTCTTGTTTACCATTATTTATGATTGTACATCTAACTTTGAATAGATTAGTAAGAGGTGAATTAGGATCTACAGTAATGATGCTCTCTTTACTTGCAGAATCAATAGGTATTTATAATATAAATTAATAGCTCATTTGTTTCATTAATTTGCTCATGATGAAAGATTCATGAATTTATATTTCTTTGAACATTTAATTTGTGGAATGTTTTTAGCTATGGGGAATTTCATTTATGTATTTGAAAAAAGATAAAGGAAAGAAATTTTTCGTAAAAAGAAATCTTATTTGAAATCTAGATTACCAAAACCTTAATCTATTATAGTTTTTCCTATAATTGCATCAGGATTTTATTTAATGCTTTATGAAACAAAAAATGATAATACAAATTGGATATTGTATTATATGAAAGTGTTTTATAGTATACCATTAACAATTTAATTAATTTATGCAATTCAAAGATATTAAACAACATCAAAAAAGAGTTATTGTAATAATTATCATATTATTTATAAGTTTGTGGCTTGGCTGCCTCAATCATATATGTATTATCTGATTTGTCATATCAACATTTTCCATTATTCCATAAATTGTTCCATCGCTTTAGCTTGTACTTACAGACTCGATAAATATTCTATCATATCAAGTGGTTTTAGAAGAACAGATACAAGTTTGAATGATCATTAAGTTAATCGATTGACTATAAATCATAAATATTCTTATATTGATTAGAGATGAGATTGTACTCTCATCCCTTTTAATAGAGAATCTTCTATTTCTGGATCCGTATAATTAGTACTTCTTAGATGTTATAATGAAGTCAAATCTTGATCTGTAATTTATAATTTCTTTTTAATCTAATTGAATATTATATAATAATTGTACTTTATTGTATTCTCCTACTTTATCTAAAAAGATATCTAAATCAGAGAGATTTGGAAATAACTCTTTTCCATTTTCAGTCTTATTTTTTACTATTTCATTCAATGAATTAATCATTTTCTCTTTCACTTTTAAGATTAATTAACCTTTATTTAAACAAATTTAATCCTTTTTTGATTTAGCTATTAATTCAAAAAATTGAGCATTTTTAACAATCTTAACTGTGCTCTTTCTACTCTTTTCTTTCTTTACAGCATAATCTAAAATCTCCATCTTTACATCTTCATAATCATTAAGAATCCTAAGAAAAGCTTCCTTACTAATCTTCCAAACTTCTGCTTATGATTCTGCTATTGCAGATTCTCCTCTTGCTCTAGATACTAAGATATCTACTTCGCCAAAATATGATCCTTCAACATGAATTAAGGTTCTAATTTTGCCATTTTAATCCTCACATTTTGTAGCCAGCCTACCTTAGATAACAAAGTAAACAAAATCTGCAGGTTCTCCTCTAAAGAAAATGGCATCACCTTTATTTAAAAATACAGGAATCATTGATCGAAATAATCTTCTTAGGAAACCTCTTGGTTTATTTTAAAGGAATCTAATTTTTTCAATAATGTCTTTAAATATAAATTCACAAACTAATCCTTATACTAATGGAGGCAATTCTTATATGATATCTTCTTCATTATAAAATTCTAACATTTAATTAGAATGAGAAAAAATAGAGTTTTAAATTGACATCAATAATCTTTCATGTGTTTCTTTAGGTAATTGATAAGTGTGAGCTAATTCATTAAAAAAGATTTCTCTTTCTTTAATCATAGTTAATTTTTAAGATAATTTAGCAAATGTAAATGTCAATGTACCCATAACATAAGCAAAAAAGGCTACTCCCAAAAATTAAAAGATTATTCCAACAACATATTCCATATTGTTTACTGGTAAAATATTACCATATCCAACAGTAACCAAAATAGTCAATACAAAATAAACACTAGCTATATATTATTCAACAGCTGATGTACCATCTGGAATATATACTACAATCCAATTATCATTTGGATCAGGACTTATGGTTCCAATGAAATACCAAAAGCATCCAGCTAAATGTATAACAATAAATGTTAAAATTATGAATTTCAAGATTAGACTATATTCTTTATTAAGTTTTAAGAAGAAAAACAATTTTTGTATTGTTTAATGTTTTATAAGATTACCTACTCTTAAAACTCCAACTAATTTATATATTCTTGGTAATCTTGCCAGTCTTAACAGTCCATTAACACTGGATGCTCCTGGAAGTACAGAAGGATCTAATATCAAATATAACGGGAATGTTGAAATGAGATCAATCCAAAACCATCCTTTCATGTAATTGATAGCAATTTTTTTAAATTCAACTATAACAATACCTCTTTCATCTTCATAAGCAGTGAAAAATGTAAAAACCATATCAAAGAAAAATATACAATCTATTGTTAAATCTAATCCTAATAATTCTTGAGTATTTGTTTCAAAAGCTAAACGAACAGGAAGGATTAGTACTCTAATTTTGTAAATTAATGAATTACACATAGATAAGAAGAAGAATCATTAATCCACTCCAGGTGGATTTAAATCTTCCATAAGGATTAATAATACAATTAGGTAAAATTCTTTCAATAGCATTGGCTTCTTAAGTTAGTTTACTTAATTTTTCATCTAATTCAATATTTCTTGGAGCCTATTCTTTTTCCATAGATTTATCTGGGCTAAATATATCAAATTCAGAGCTACTGTCTAATGATGTTAATACCATAATACCGTCTTAATTTTATAGTGTTTATTATTTTTGACTTGGTTGATTGGGGGATCTGCTTGATCCTCTATTTGGAGAAGGAGTTTTGGCAAATTCAGCCATAGGTTCTGCCATTGGTTCTTCTTAACTTTATTGATTTTCTTTGACTTAATCCATTTGTTCTGAAGTGTTTAATTATCTTTTGTCACTCAATCTAGGTAAACGGAGTTATTTAATAGATTTTTTTCTTGAAGTTGATTCACTTTGATCTGATTCTTCTTCTTCTCTAATACTATTATTTTTAAATCGATCTTATAGAATGGATTCCAATTACTTGATTAAGCATCTTCTTTAGCTGCTTCCAATTCTTCTTAATCTGCTATTTCATTGAAATCAACTAACTAGAGATTTTAAAAATTAAGTTTGTTCTTTCTTCTCATTGGAGTTTCATCTTCATCACTCTCAGAAACTTGCTTTTTTATATCTTTTTTATTTCTTTAAAATAGAGATGCCGGAATCATTAAAATATAATATTAAGATAATATTTAAACTTATTAAATAGGTATTCTGAATTGAATTGCAATAACCTTAGTGAATTGTTATAGAAATACGTTTAATTCCTATATTATAAAATCATTTTTGACATTTTTCTTTGTTAAATATACTTAAAATATTTATAAACATAATATTAATATGATCCATTCAGATGAAAGTAGTGGAGATCACTTCTCTCCCAATTCTTAGTATAAAACTTTCTTATTTTAGACACAACAACAATCCTAATTCAAGTCTAAAAGATAATGGAAAGAAATACGCAGTAATTGATCATTAGATTCGGGTTTAATTGCTTAAACGTATTTTATCTAAAGCAGCAACAATTAAAGAGGCAGCAAAAGAATTTGGAGTCAATTTTAGTACAGCAAAGGCCATCTTATAAACTTATAGAAAAGAAGGAAGAATTGGAAAAAAGAAAACTAGAGACAGAAACAAAAAAAAGAAAGATGATTCAGATTATCATTTTATAAATACAAGAAAAGTGTAATCTATGTATGATTTGGAAAGAGAAGCTCCTTAACATAGAAGAACATTTTCACCTGATTTGAGGGTTTGTTTATTCTAAATAACTATTTTAGCCTGCTGATAGGACTATAAATTAACATCCATCAATAGTACAATAGCAATTAAATTATTTAAATTCTTAAAGTTAGATAGGTTCCACTCCAAATTTAGATGAACCTAATGCTTAGATGGCTTTAGCGATATGTTAAAGAGAGTTGGCCCAGTAAAAAATGATTAATATGCAATTATTAATGATGCTTCAAGTATTCATATATATATGTATACTCTAGACTTATCAAACTTAAGGTTAATAATTATAGATAGAATAAGTCAAAGTAGAATCAGATAAATAAAATTGAAACTTAATTTAATATTTATTCGTGAATCATGTATTTCTCAAATCCTCAATATTTTAACTATCTATATTCAATTGATTTTAAAATCAAAGTCCTTAGTTAATTTAATTTAACAACTATATATTTAAAAATGGAATTATCTGAAAACTCCCAATCAATATCAGGCTGGCTCTAAGAATATGACTAAAAGACAGTTCCACAAATTACTAAACCTATAAATTGTATATTTTATATTTAATATCTATATAGAATAAGCAATAAATAAAAAGAAATTGACTAAAAGAAGTGTGAGTTTGTGTTAACATAGATAAGAGTAAGAATAATATAAATCAAGTACTTATTTATAATATATTATAAGATCTATTGCTATAAATTAGAAATTAAAGTTAGATGCCTCTACCAAATTACAATATGAATAAAAACAATAAAATATAGGAATTAAAGAGAATAATGGAATTTCTTTAAATTAATGAACAATCAAAATTCAATGCATATCATCAATATCAATAAAATCATAATTTAAAAGAAGAAAAATAAGAAATTATTCAATAAACTAAAGCATAATTTAGGATTAAATTAAAGTAAAGATCTTATTTAATTGAGTTCTTCAAATAAATAAATTTTATAACCATTATAAGAAATGAATCAAATAAATGCTTCAACTGATAGACAATAAAATTGTTAGACTAATAATATAAAACATAGAAAGACACATCTCAAAACTGATAATAATCAAGATTTAAAAAAATCTTCATCTATTCATAGAATACTTAATATAAAGGAAGTCAAACCAAGAATGACAAAGTAGTTAAATGAGGTATAATATAAATAAAAGGAATATGAACTACTTTAATTGATGATAGAGAAACACAAAGAAAATGTGTAATAATATTTACCTAAAAAGAACAGATACTTAAGATGATTATATAATTTCATTATCTATTGAGTAAAGCACCTAAAATTAATGCAATAGTAGCTGCAATAAATAGTTCCCATAATGGTATTCCAGTTTTATCTCTTAAGGCTGTTGATATATTTTCTTCAGGTTAATCATTTTATTCTTTTTTCTTCTCTAAATCATAGATAAATGATTTTCTATCTATTTCATTCTATAATTCATTAATATCAAATTTATATTATTCCTATAATATAAAAATTAATTAATATACAATCAATTTAGCTTATTCATGATATTTTTATTTCAAAGAATCTAATTTAATTTTCATATTCCTATCTTCATCAGTTTATATTATTTTACTCTCTTAATTATTTTGATTAATTAATCCTTAATTGAGTTGAGCATTTGAACCTTATAAAAAACGAGATTAAACTATTTAACCAACCGATTACTATTTTATATCACTGGGCTGTTATTATATTTTTTATGATTGCTATGAGGAATTTAGATCTTTTCTGATAAGACTTACATTTAATTTTTATTTTTTGAGAAAACTTGACCATCTAGAATCATCATTAGCAGCTGCATCATATTTCTATTTTTCAACAACTTAAATTAGAAATTTATCTTTCAAACGATGTTAAATTCTTGATTGATCACAAATTAATAGAATATGAATGTCCTAAGATGATAAAGTTGTAATAGGTTGTTCTTTATCATAAGAAATTACATAGTAATCAGGAGCTGTAGTTTTGATACGAAACATCACATCTTAAGGTGTATTGTTTGAGATTTTTACTCTGGCATATATCTTCTTTTGATTTGGCACAACCTCAAATTCTAAAGTTTCTGGTGGATTAATTTCAACTGAACTACTTATTAGAAGATTATAATTACTTTGATTAATCAAATTTGTTATCTGATTTATACTTTGAATCCATAAGAATTTGATTAGTATATTATATAATAATGTTAATATTTTTATTACAAATAATCTCAGCGACTTATTTGTCAATCATATCAGAAGATAGTAAATTAGCATCCATTTAAATAATACAGCCTAAATCAGGAAACACAAAACGATTAGTTTATAGATTGGGGACAGAAGATGAGTAATAGAATAACTAAATAATAATTAAGTTAATGTATAATAAGTGTGAATGGTGAACCATTATTTACATATAAGATAAAAGATCATGAGTTCGAGATCTTAACAGGATTTTCAACATCTGATGGAGTCAAAATAGTAGATCCAGAGAACAAATTTTATTTCCGAGATCTTTAATAACCAATGTTATTCGTTTTAGATGATTTTGAAATTCCATTAGATGGTTGGAGTGATACAAGAGTATCATAATGTTAGACAATACAAAACTATTTCTTGGGAGGACCATGTTATTTTTCAAATAATACAGTATCAAAAACATTTGTAGGATTACCATCTCATGAATACATAACAATATCATTTAATTTTCATTTTATTGATTAATGGTAGGGTGAAATAGGATAATTAAAGGTAGATAAACTAATTGTATGGTAAGATACATATAATTGGTGTGATAAAGTAATGCCATGGTTATGTTATAAATAAGGAATTAATAGTTGTGGAGGAGAAGCTCCAGATTAAATAGGATAAGCAATTAGAATAACATTATATCACATAAATTCATTTGTAAACTTAGAGTTCTCAACAACTTTAGGTAAGAAAGATGCATGTTAAGCATCATGGGGTATTGATAATGTTGCTATTTATGTATATTGATATAAATCATCTTTTCTATTATTACACATAATAGTGATAGTTCATTCTATTGTAAAGAATTGTTTTTCTTAATTCCAAACCTCTTTTTTGTTCTTCTTTCAAAGAAATAAGTGTATTCAAATGATTCCATCTATCTTTCCAATTTCTCTCTTTTATTTACTTTCTATAATCATTATATCAATATACCTGAACATGAATGCCCATCTAATGGTTTCTATTTCTCTTTGTCTTCTATATCTCATATAAAAGATCATTCCTAATAAAACAGTTACACATTATAATGTATAAGTAAATGGTTCACATACATTCCATCCCCATTCATCTACCATATATATACCATAATAAAATGCTCCAATTTGTAATAAAGATAATACAAATAATAGAGTTAACCATCTATAACCAGTTTATTCAGCTTATGCAATCATTACATCTAATTGTTCTCTTTACTTACAAATTTCAGCTTCTAATATGTTAATTAAATGATGTAACTCATATAACTTATCTTTAGTTGGTTATTTTAATATTGATAATCCTTATTCCATTACTTACACTATTTCTTTTTCTGTAAGATTCTATTATATGTTGCATGAATTCAAAAACCATGATAATGTATTTGCATGACTTGGATCCATTCCCATATTAACCATCTAAATATATTTCTATTATGGAGAATGTTTCAATTATGTTTTTTAATTTAACATCTTAGCTTCAACTAATTGATAAGCTGGTGTCATTGTAAATTCTTCATCCTATATCACCAATTTAATTGCTTTATTTTTTTTGTCATTCAAAATATAATTGAAAAGATTGCTACTCAAACTTAAATCTGTTCCATCTAAATTGAATTCTACTTTTGTTGATTCTTCTAATTACAATTGTTCTTACAAAGTCAAAAATGAATATTATTAATGAGCAAAAAACATTTTTGATCCCATAATTAATGGAAATGTCAACACCAGTAAATCATCTTTGAATGTTATTTATACATCTATATAATATTTATTATATTTATACTTCTTTTAGAAACAATATGCCAATATTATGATCTATGATTAAATCCTTTAAACATTTTAGCAAACCTTATCATTTTTATCTTTTTATTATATATATATATATATATAAATCATCTATTCATTAACTATTTAACTACTATATCCATTGATGGTCTCTTTGTCTCATCCTTACTTCTCAAATCATTCACTAATTGTAAGATATTTTTTGGAACATTCCTAGCTGGCAATTATTCATTTTTCATTGCCTTTTGAACAATCTCTTACATCTCCAAACAATCCCAAGGAATCTCTCTTGCAAAGATCTCCCATAATAAAGTACCATATGCAAACAAATCAACACTCTTATCATAAGCCTATAAATTAATATTTATTATCTTAAAACCCTTTTAGCAAAAAGTTCAGGTGCCATATATGTAGGTGTTCCACTAAATTACTAATATCCCTAATTCAATTCAGACTAATCATATCTATATTATATTATTACACTTCTCTTTGTTAAACCAAAATCACATAATTTTATTGTCTATCCCTATAGAAGTACATTATGTGATTTTATATCTCTATGTACTACTCCTGCTTAATGCATGTATTAAAGTACTCTAGCTAATTAAATTGCTATTGAATATTTGAATTGATCATTTATTTGATGACTATCTATTTCAAATCTAAATACTTAGTTTTATGCAATAAATGATATAAACTTCCACCTTAAACATATTCAGTAGCAATTACTAAATTTGGTGGTTTTGTACAACAAGCCATTAATAATACAATATTTGGATGTCTTAATAATGATAACATTTCTATTTCATTATTGATTTCATCCAATAATTGTTATGTAATGTTAGGGTTAAATATTTTCTTAATAGCAATCTATAATTCACAATAAGACTTACTTCTGTACCTCTCAAATACCCTCTATGCACAATTGAAAAGCCTCCTTATGAAATAATTTCATGCACTTCAAATTCATTCGAATCTATCTCTAACACATGATTAGTATGTTGTAATTCAGATATTTGTCTCACTGCTCTATTTTGTGTTTTTGGCCTTTCTATTATTGGCTACCTTTCCTGTTTTGGCTATTGATTTGATCCTGGACTTATTTGAAACACCTTCTGTAGAATTTAATTCAATTAAGGTTAATGGAAATGACCTTATAATGCTTGGTATTTAGGTAATAATGGATTATTGCTTAAATTCAAACTTTATAAACTAGACATGTTCAATAATTCTTCTGGCACTTCTTCAATACAATTGTTGCTTAAATCAATCTCTTCCAGATTCAATAATCCTGCTATTTTAGATTCAATTGATGTGATCTTATTAAAACTAAGATCCAAATGAGTTAATTTCAATTAATAGATTTCAGGTGGTATACTGATCATAGACTTACCTGAAAGATTCAATCGAGGCTCTCCTGAACGCTTTATTCTTCTTATGATCAATTAAATATCCTCCATAATAATTTTATAATAATATTCAAAATATTTCCTTTATTGAAATAGTCATGAACTTAAATTCAGTANTCATAAGCCTATAAATTAATATTTATTATCTTAAAACCCTTTTAGCAAAAAGTTCAGGTGCCATATATGTAGGTGTTCCACTAAATTACTAATATCCCTAATTCAATTCAGACTAATCATATCTATATTATATTATTACACTTCTCTTTGTTAAACCAAAATCACATAATTTTATTGTCTATCCCTATAGAAGTACATTATGTGATTTTATATCTCTATGTACTACTCCTGCTTAATGCATGTATTAAAGTACTCTAGCTAATTAAATTGCTATTGAATATTTGAATTGATCATTTATTTGATGACTATCTATTTCAAATCTAAATACTTAGTTTTATGCAATAAATGATATAAACTTCCACCTTAAACATATTCAGTAGCAATTACTAAATTTGGTGGTTTTGTACAACAAGCCATTAATAATACAATATTTGGATGTCTTAATAATGATAACATTTCTATTTCATTATTGATTTCATCCAATAATTGTTATGTAATGTTAGGGTTAAATATTTTCTTAATAGCAATCTATAATTCACAATAAGACTTACTTCTGTACCTCTCAAATACCCTCTATGCACAATTGAAAAGCCTCCTTATGAAATAATTTCATGCACTTCAAATTCATTCGAATCTATCTCTAACACATGATTAGTATGTTGTAATTCAGATATTTGTCTCACTGCTCTATTTTGTGTTTTTGGCCTTTCTATTATTGGCTACCTTTCCTGTTTTGGCTATTGATTTGATCCTGGACTTATTTGAAACACCTTCTGTAGAATTTAATTCAATTAAGGTTAATGGAAATGACCTTATAATGCTTGGTATTTAGGTAATAATGGATTATTGCTTAAATTCAAACTTTATAAACTAGACATGTTCAATAATTCTTCTGGCACTTCTTCAATACAATTGTTGCTTAAATCAATCTCTTCCAGATTCAATAATCCTGCTATTTTAGATTCAATTGATGTGATCTTATTAAAACTAAGATCCAAATGAGTTAATTTCAATTAATAGATTTCAGGTGGTATACTGATCATAGACTTACCTGAAAGATTCAATCGAGGCTCTCCTGAACGCTTTATTCTTCTTATGATCAATTAAATATCCTCCATAATAATTTTATAATAATATTCAAAATATTTCCTTTATTGAAATAGTCATGAACTTAAATTCAGTATTGTAATTTGATTATATCCATACATTTTAATAATTAGAGTGATATCAATGATGAATTATTACTTAAATTCATAATATTTAAAAACCTATAACTTAGGTTATTCTCATATTAAGAATTAAAGAAATTAATAATTAATTCAATATTTTAATTATATATAATCATGAATTCTTACAGCCACTCATTTTGATATATTCTTTAATATCTTATATACCGCAGTCATTTCACCCATTAATATATAATAAAATATCTTTTTATAGTAATACTTATTTATTCCCAGATATCAAAATAGTTAATCATTAAATATTTTTATATTTCTAACCTTTTTTATATATGATTATAATTTATATATTCAAATTAAACATACTTCCTGAAATCAATATCTAGAAATTATTTGATTATTAAATTTAATTCATAATCCTTATAAATCTTATCTAATAATTTCTATTAGCATACATGAAGATGAATTAAATGACAATATCAATTAATATTAAAATTTTTAAAAGTAATTGTTTATTTTTATTATGTATAAATAAAAAAATCATCTACTATTGAATTTTTTACTCAAATACTTTCTAAATCTCTCAATTACTACTATGTAATTGTGTTTTGGAAAATACCATTCATAGTACCGCATATTTTCAAAATCTCGAATTAATATTAACTAACCAACTGAACCAATCAAATCCGAAAACTAATCTAAAATATCATTATTACTATAGGTTATGTATCAGAGCGATGCCAATTTATACTTAAATCATTACCATTTAATTTAGTTTGAGTATTCAACATATTTGGACTACCTAAATTACTTTACAATTATTGAACCATCTCTTTACTTTATAGTATGCTTGTTGAATGAACTGGCTATTATTAAGATTATAATGAAGATTTCTTATCTTAACCTCTATCAATAGTAAAGCTACTACTGATATTGGATTATCTTTTTATTTATTCTTTTGTAAATAGCATCAAAGGAGTTTTATTAGGTTATTATAAAGGAGAAGGAGAATTACTTACAACGATTGAATCATTATTGCTATTTACATTATTATTAGGCTTTAATCTTGTGGTTCCATTTTCTGATGCTTTTAAAGTTCTAATTGTTAGAGTTCTATTTATATTTGAATCTGTATGAACTCGATCTCTTTCTCTTCCTGTAATCCCAGTTTTATTTGTTTTTGGAGATTTAATACTTTATTAATGAGTATAAGTTTGAGTTAAATATTTTGATGTATGATCTTCATCTGCAAATAATTGATATTCTTCTTCTCTATCCTACTTACCTAAAAATTAATCTACCATATCTGTATTCTTCGAAATTATATTAAATTGTTATGCCCAATTAACAGCAGTGATACTAATTAGATTTTATTAAGTCAAAGAGGAAATTCTCTTTTTCTCAAATCTATGGTATTTTAATCTGAAATTGGGGATAGTATATGTACTATTAGAAACAATTTTATTATAGTTAGGTTAATAAAATACTGCAGGACACATACATGTTTCATGGTGGTCCATACATATATAGCAAATCTATAATATAAATAGTTATTTATACTTTATATACACATCTTTGATTTTAATGAATCATTCTATCATACCACATTCTGTATATCTGAAAATCTTAATTATGCATACACACTAAATCATAAAATTATTGATAGTCAATTACAATAATTTTGCATCTTGATTTTGCCACAATATTACAAGGTGATAATTAACAAGCAAAAAATTCATATTGATTTACAATACTAAATTTTTTTAAGATTTAAACTCTTCTATTATTAATTTTAATTGATAATTCTCCTTCTAATAAGAATATCAATTTACTAACACCTGAATTCTCTTATTAAATTATTTCACCTTATTCTACAGTTTATTCTTTAACAAATTCTGATAAACTTGATTAAAATTATGGACTAAATTATTATTTTATAAATGAAGATTTTTAAATTATATCCAAATAACTATGTAAATTAAGTGATCTTCTTAATTCATTTGGAAAATTCAATTCTAATTAACTAGGATGTGAATCTACTTGTTTATAATTCTAAACCTTTGACCATAATAATTATCTAACTTAATGTTATATTCTGAATGGTTATTTACTCATTGTATTTTTTCTTAATAACTATTCAAATAGTTCCTCTTTTTTTTTTAAATCACTTGGAAGTCTAATAAAATTAAGGAATTATTGTGAAAAATACAATACTACTAAAAAACTCAAAATTCTATTCACTGAATTATAAATTTAATAATTTTAATCCTATATTTAGAATTCAAAATTAAATAATAAAGTAATTTACTCACTTAACAAATGTTTATAATCTAAATCATCATCATTTAATAAATTTCTCCAAAAAAGTGCACTATTATTTACATGTATTATTATTATTAATATTGAAAATAATAACCGAATCAATTTTTTTTCAGTCAAAATATTAATTGATTTCAATAATTAATAGAGTTTAATCACATTTATTATATTTGCAAAAACAAAATGAGTTTAGTATAATGCCAATATGTTAATACTAATTATTGGTAAATCTATAAAGCAACATGTTTTGTAATCGATTACTTTAAAAATTGAATATAAAAACACTATGATAACGATATAGTCTTACCAAATATTAATAGTAATTCAATTCTGTCACAAAAGATAGGCACCAAAATACTATATGAGATTAGGATCAATATTAAACATAGATCCAAAAGAGTTCTCTCATAAGAATCTTTTAAAAATAATTTACAATTCAAAGGTTCTTTATCTTCTGATTCTTCATTTATAGTATCACTTGCCTTATCCTCTAAGAATTTTTGAAATTTCTTTGTGAGATTCTATTATTTTTAAGAAATCCTTAAATTATAGAGTAATTTCTGAATAAAGATTCTTGTAAGTCCTTGTACATTGTATTTGCGTAAAGAGCTAGAAAATTTATTTGTTACATAAAGAGGCTAATTCACAGATTAATCTAAGGGAGAATCAAATTTATCATTTTCTTTTAAGGAATCTTATTTATATATTTCCTTATATGTTTATGATTTATATAAGCCCCTATTAATCTCCAAAGGGTTCTTTTGTTTTCGTTTCTTAATAGATACTTCAGAGTCTACATATATTGACTCGCTTTTCTAATCAATAATCTTTATTCCCATTTATGTTAAGTTAGCTTGTCTGTAATGTTGCCCTCTAAGAGGACCTTATGAACGATGAGACATCATTATTAAATTTAATGAATAATTTATCAGATAACATTAAAAGCCTAAAATTTATGAAAAGAACTGAAGATGAAGTCAAACCAATAAATAATTAACAATGGTAATTAAATTTTACAATTCCATAAAACTAATATTAGCAATTAATGTAAAATCGTACAACAAATACCAAAGAAATTTTAGACATATAATAAAATTAATGTAGAGATAAATATGAAAATCAATGAAAACAAAATCATATTCATGTCATTATGTGTTTAATTTTTAATTTTTTTATATAAGAGTCTATGTATTAGTCAAATATGCCTTTCTTAGGTGGAGAAGATTATTGTGTTCTCATTATATTTTAATTCCATTATTTATTTTCGAAATATATTCTTCACAATTAAAAGAAACATGAGGATCCACTTTATTTATACATTTTGATTTTTGGAGAACTGTACTTTTTTTCTGCACTTAAAGTCGATTATTTTTAGTTGCTTTAAATAACCCTATTTTTATTTTTAATCCTTAAATTGGATTGAATAAATTTGCTTTTCTGAGCTTTATTGATTATTGGCTCAAAAATTCAGTTTTATTAAATTAGATACTACCTTTAATTCCTTTTTAGATGGTTGAATCATATAGGTATATAATTATATAATTTATATTTCAATATTTTATTTACATTCTATAAAGTTAATAAAAACTAATCGTTTTTATAAAATAAGGTTAGAGTTATAAAGTAACAAATAATCATAAAACCTATTCATTTTATACATAAAAAGGAAATGAATTATATATGTAATTAAATAATTATAGAGAATTATAATATCATTTAAATTGATATCAATATAAAACAAATTCAAGAATAAGGAATTGTTTATTTATACAATTAAGATATATATATACATATAGTATTCTAATACAAAATATTTTATATATAAGATGAAATCAAATATTTAATTTGGTCATGGTTTAAATAATAGATTAGTTTGATTTCTTTTTGTAGTTCTGGAAGTAAAGTAATTTGTATCTACTGAGAATGAGACTTTTTTATGTTTAACATTTGTATAAGTAGATTTGATTGAATAATTTCTCTTTAAAGCTTAAATATGTTAACTGGTTTTTAAAATGCTTCTAACACTATGATCTTTGCTTGCATTACTGGATACTTATTCACGAAAATGATCACTAAATTAAACATCTTGAGAATCTGAATTACGAGGATTATTTTGCTAACTTCCAAAACTAGCTATTATACTTTTTTCTTCATCTTTTAAAGTTTAGAATGTTTTATTTTTATCTCTTGTTGGAGTTTTTTATTTGAAAGAATTTACAGTCTAACTCACTTAAGAATTATAGGTCACTGTGTCATTATCTTTTTTAGGTGCAAATTATGAATATTATCTTGGTAAGTAAGTTTTAGATGGAATATTTTGCATATGTTAAAAATCTTATGAATTTTAGAATGAGATAGATTGATTAAAGTGTGCACTATTGAAATCTGCTGAATCTTGTTTACAATCCTAGAATGACATAAGTTATTATTATGATTGATTAAGCTTTTCCGACTATTCTTTTTCTTCTAATTATCTAGGTAATCATGTATAAACTACATCTATTTTATTCGATATCTTACTTCCTCTTCAATATCCTTCATAAATCTATTTACTCTTGTTTAAACAACTATCTCTGTTATATGTCTTTATTAAATAAATGTAGGTAATTGCTAACTGTTTTCAAGACTGTTTTCATCAGCAATTAAATTATCTTCCAAATCAGTTCTACTCTTTTCATAAGTACCTGTTCCTTTATTTATTATAGATTTTGCTCTTTAAATCATTTTACTATCCTCTTCTGATTCTATGTTTGACTGCACATAATTGGAGGAAGTGCAGCTATTGCAAGAACCCATAGATTTAATGTATAATTAAAATTTAAATTAATCTCAGAAATTGTAATTTAAGTTACCTAGAACTAGAATCTTAATAAAAAATAATGAATTAAATGAAATATCATTTTCAAGTGATATAATTTAATAATAACAATATACTACTAATATCAACCTATTTAATATTATAATCATATGAATGTATGAGAGGGGGGATTGAATAACAATTGAATTGATTAATAAAATTAATGTAAAACAAAATTTTTGAAAGCGTTTTTGTTTGTTTAATCTATGCATTCTGCTCGATGATATTTTCATTTTCAGCTAAATTTCTTTTCAAAATCTTCGCATTTCATAATACTACCATTGTAAGCAATATATATATTATAGATAGTTACTTCTTTATGAGACAACAATTAATATTATCATTTGCACTTTATATAAAATAATCAAATATAATAAGGAAAAGAAAGAAAAAAAAGATTCTTAGATATCCATTTTATAATTGATTGTCACACAATTTAAAGAAAGATTGAAATAAAATAAATTAACTATTCCATTTTCCATCACCTATGGAACTGGTGCCTATTGTGGTATGACAGCCTTATCAAAGATTAGTATACCACTGTAATTAATTATATAATAAATTAGCTTTTTAGCATTAAGAAGAACACTAATATTTTTTGTTTTTGTTGTTTAAATCCTAATGGGAAAAAAGAACTAATAAATAAGCTTTAAATTTATTATTTCAGTTCTTTTTATTACTTCAGGAGCAATTATAGCAGGTATCTTATATCAATAAATATCATTAGGTTTAGATCACTTCAATGATGATATCTAAGGATATGTATTATTAATAATTAATAATATGCTCTCTGCAATAAGTTTGCATTTAGCTTAAGGATTAAATTAATCTTAATAATTCAGTCCTTTTGATTTAGTTTACAATAATAGTATCAATTTATGGCCAGTCTTATTGATAATAAGCATAGTTACAAAAGATATTTAATCATTCTTTGAATTTGAATCCTTATATAGAACAGAATTTATGTTAAGTTTCACTTTAGTTGCATTATTTGGTTTCTTTTTAAATTTAGCTACTTATAATTGTACAATGAAAAATTCACCATTTGCAATTGCATTAACTCATAATATAAAAGTAATTATATTATAATATATTTAAGGATATTTTTTCAACTATTTTAAGTATATTAGTATTTGCAGACATTTAACCAGATACTTTTTTAACTTTTGGGATTTCGTTGTCCTTTGTTGGATCTTTTATTTATTCATTAACTAAGATGCAAGAAATATAAAAGAAATAATAACAAAGTATTGAATTGACAAATCAAGAAATTAAAGTTTTAATTAAATAATGAGAGTAGTATATAATTAGTGATTTCATATAAAAATCATTTTAATATTTGAATCCCTCTTCTATTTTAAATTGAAATTATTTGATTTTCTTAATTTAAAATTAATTCCCCTAAAATAAATAATATAAAATACCTCTAATAAATACTTAATCTACTGAACCTAAAAATAATTTATTCTTAAATATATGTTTATCAATTGAAAAAGTAAATATTTAATTAATTTTTTCGAAATTTAATTTCCATGCCTTTAAAGGATCAAATACAACTAAATCTGCAATCTTTCCTACTTCTATACTACCTCTATCTTTCAGATTTAAATATTGAGCTGGTCCTGAAGATACAAGTTATTATAATTAATTAAGTTTTGACACCATTCTTTTATATTTTAAATTATTAGTGTCTTTATTATAGAAAACTTATTTAATTACATTAGGATCTTGATCCTTTTTACAAAATAATAAAGTCCATAAAGCTTAGTAAGTACATCCTAAACTGCATAAACCACTAACAGCTTTTCGAAAATCTCCTTATTCTTCAAATTTATATAAACCATTAACATAAAGATGTGAACTTGATATACTGCTAATCCAATTATTTTATGATATTCCTTTTTATAATAATTGTTTATTGTATTTTTATCGAATTGGAGGATCAGATTTGTATTTAGTTACTCCATCATTTATATCATCACTATCTAATAAAAGATAAGGATATCCAATATCACTAAATATTTAGTTATTGATAAGTTCTTTTATCTCCACTAAAGAAAAAGAAGAAGAAAATCCATTAAGAATTATGTTACAATTAAATTATTGTTTAATTATCTTTTTCACTTTTTAAATGGCAAATTTTTCCCATGTTGCAGGTCGAAATGCTAAAAAACATAAATAATCTCTATTGAATCTATTATTATTATTTTGATTTTATCGAGGTCTTGATTCTGAAAAATTCAGTAGTAACATATCTCCAGATCCATGTTTTACATTTGATTTATCTTCAACTTAATGTAAGACTAAGGCAAATCCAGTCTTTGATTATCTTCTTTATAAAAGTCCTTAAGTAGTTTATGCTCTTGATCTTAGTCTGCATTCTGATTTTAGAGAGAGACTTTCTGGTGATGATATATCTGATGATTGTATAGACATTTGAGGACTATGTCTTTGATTGGAATCCTATTAATTTGAATCTTTTTTTGATCCTAAAGGAGATTCTTAATCTTGAGTGGAAAGCTTAGTTTCCATCTTATATGAATGATATTATGGAAATTATTATTATTATTATTATTATTATTATTATTATTATTATGATTATATACTATCGGATTCATCATAAGGAAATTTATAATTCTATTCCATTTTTGGAGCATCTTTATAAGTTATAAGTTCTGCTCTACTAATTAAAGATATTTATGATTGTTCAGTAATCTATTTAGATTTTAATTTATATATATTAGATTATAGTTTTGGTGACTATGGAGTATCCTATTAATCTTCAAATTCTGAAATTTTCTTTTCATCTGAATTCTTATATTTTTTAACTATATTTATATTGAATAGATACCTATTTCCTTAATAGGAGAATTACTTTCATTCAAATAATCCATTTATTATAAATATTTAGGATCATCATTTTAGATATTTTCATCATCACTAATACATGATCCTGATACTCCATCTGCATCAACTAAATCTAATTAAGTAATATTTAATCGTTCAGCAAATGGTTTACTTCTGAAAGGTGATGTAATACCTAGATCTTTATCAACAGTTTTTTAAGTATGTAAAAATAGACAGGCTTAAGAAGGCAATTGTTATAAAACTGATTGTAATTCTTGGATATCTTTAAAATATGTTCCAGAATAGGAAGGTAGTAAATGACAATCGAAACAAAATGCTCCTAACTTCATTAGTAAATCGATCTATACAAATATAGGACTTGAGTGTGTACATCCTCTTTTTATAGAATTTTAGCCATTTAAATAAAATCAGTTTGTGATTTGGATAGCATCTATTAGACTTGTGATTGGTACGTTTCATTCGGATCCATCTCTAAATTCAGTTAGTATGGTTTGTTAACTATTAAAGATGTGCCTCCTACAATTGCCAATCTATTAGAATAAACTTCATACTTAGTAAATTCTTCAATATGATTCCACATACTTAATGATACATTAGTATCAATGGCTGCTGCCATAAGCACTTGATTTTCATACACATACTTTATAGGGTATTGATTTAATAATTCATTAGGTTCAAGTAATATATGTTTGATGTACTCACCCTCAATGCACACATATCCACTTATTAATTGATCTTTGTATAGTATGTATTTGCTCTGTATTGAGTACTTCATAAATTAAATATAATATTATGATTACTACTGAAATCAATTCAAAAGACCCTCTTTGTAATATTGACTAAAATGAAAACTAATAAGAGGATAGGGAAAATAAGGTAAGCAAATGATTAAGTAGAGTCCAAATGAGTTCATAGTTGTGGAGGTTGAAAAATAATAGGAATAATCTGAATTATAAGAGATCTATGAAGAATAATTAGACAAGTAATAATTGAAGTTAAAAGAATTGGAGAGATTGGAAAGAATCAAAAAGTACTTAGACAATATCATTATTAATTAGAATACCAATTACTTTGAAAAGATAACTATCTACAATTAATGAATTATCAGATCAATCAATTAATAATAGTTATTCTCCTTAAATTGACATTGATCATCATTAATCTAAAATAATTAATAAAGATGTAAGAATTAATTAAAACTAATAGATTTTATTTCAAATCCAAGAAGAAAATAAATAAACAGAACCTAAAAAGGTTTATAAGTAGAAATAACAAAAAAAGAAATTAAAAAAGAAAAAGAAGAAAAAGCAATTATCATAATAATAAACTCAATCATCTCTACTTATTCCAGAGATTAAATACTAATAAAATATGAATTTCAAATATTATTATGGAGATAAAAGAATAGATTGTAGTTGGAAATTACTGTTTAGTTATTTTACAATAATAATATTAAGTAATATAACCCTATAAACTATTGAGATTATAAGATATTCTGAAAGTGTATGTAAATTATAAGGCATAGAGAATATATTTATTTATGCAAATTAATTATTCTATATTTTGGGAAAAATTGGATTATTAAGTTTAAATTATCAAGAATTTACAAATACTTTACCAAATAAATCAAATATACCATTATTCAATTCAGTTGTCTTTAGCTCAGTTTTTGTTGTATTATCAATGCCATTATATGTTTTTGATTTTGTATTATGTTAACCAAGGAGTGAATTAATAACACTTTAAGAAAGTCTTCAAATATTAAATTTTTTTGATTGGGGAATGATTTCAGTTTTAACAATTATTATTATAATGCATTCTTGTTTAAAGATTTCACTTAAAAAGAAAACTTGGAAAACATTGAAGTAAATCATTAAAATATTAATAGAAAATTTCTAAAAGTAATTTATTATTTAATATTGCTTCTTGTACATTTATTATAAATTTTAGTTACTGTGACATAAAATTTTAAATCCTATTTACCTGCTATGATGATGGAAAACTTTTACCTATTTTTTTCACTTTTGGCAATGATTTATTTATCCATTAGAAAATTTTGTTTTCATCAAGAACCCTTTTAATTCACACATTAAAAATTATCTAATGAACCTATGATATTAATTTCAGATGAAAAAATAAATAATTGGGCATAAGAAGAGAAATTCTCAGAAAATGACTCCATTAAATTAACTAAAAGAGCTAAATTAAGTTCATCTATAAGTTAATTCAATAGTGCACAAATTACAAATACTAATTTTCTACCTTAAAAAGACTGAAACACTTTATTTATTTATATTAAATTAAATTATTATTATCTCAAATGTTGATCTTAGCAGGAATGAAATTAAAGGATTTATCTGAATATACATAAGAGCCTCAACCAACTATCAAACATTTAGATGTTTCTGTAACAAAATTTTTATTTATTTTAGAGTAATCTATTAAAATCTGGAAAAGAATTTAGTATGTTTCCGAATTTAGAAACCTTGATCATAGATAATAACTACTTTTTCAGATTAGATGATTTTCCAGTTTTACCATTTTTAATTACCCTTAGTGCAAACAAAAATACTTTTAATAATTTTGAAATGTAATCAACCTATATATCCCAGGTTTATACAACATTGTAAAGACAAGTTTCCTAAACTAAATCATGTTAGTTTAATCAAAAATCCCATTTGTCCCATGTTTACTTAAGGAGAAGAAGAAAATATTATGTATTCTAATATCGTCATCAATAGTTATCGAGCTAAATTCATTTAGGAAATTCCTTTATTAAAGAATTTAGATGGTACTCCTGTTAATCCACAAGAAGCTGATCCTAATTTTTGGAAATTAAAATAGTAAACAAAATTATAGTAAACTTAAGTATTAAACTCTAATTATTATTTGTAGAATTATGATGAATAAAAAAGAGGAACAATTGATTATAATACTAAATATCAAAAACCTAATAGTAAAACAGTCAAAACCAAAAGTGAAGGAAATAGATTTGTAAAAAATACCCATTTATGACATTTATTTTTCGATAAATTTTTATTGTATTTTAATATGATTAATTATTAAACCCAAATAATATTAATTAAAAAAAAGGGTTGTCAACACGAGGACTTCCCAAGCGGTCCCCCACCTTAGTACTAACCTCGCCTTAAGCCGCTTAACTTCGGAGTTCGAATGGNAATTATCTAATGAACCTATGATATTAATTTCAGATGAAAAAATAAATAATTGGGCATAAGAAGAGAAATTCTCAGAAAATGACTCCATTAAATTAACTAAAAGAGCTAAATTAAGTTCATCTATAAGTTAATTCAATAGTGCACAAATTACAAATACTAATTTTCTACCTTAAAAAGACTGAAACACTTTATTTATTTATATTAAATTAAATTATTATTATCTCAAATGTTGATCTTAGCAGGAATGAAATTAAAGGATTTATCTGAATATACATAAGAGCCTCAACCAACTATCAAACATTTAGATGTTTCTGTAACAAAATTTTTATTTATTTTAGAGTAATCTATTAAAATCTGGAAAAGAATTTAGTATGTTTCCGAATTTAGAAACCTTGATCATAGATAATAACTACTTTTTCAGATTAGATGATTTTCCAGTTTTACCATTTTTAATTACCCTTAGTGCAAACAAAAATACTTTTAATAATTTTGAAATGTAATCAACCTATATATCCCAGGTTTATACAACATTGTAAAGACAAGTTTCCTAAACTAAATCATGTTAGTTTAATCAAAAATCCCATTTGTCCCATGTTTACTTAAGGAGAAGAAGAAAATATTATGTATTCTAATATCGTCATCAATAGTTATCGAGCTAAATTCATTTAGGAAATTCCTTTATTAAAGAATTTAGATGGTACTCCTGTTAATCCACAAGAAGCTGATCCTAATTTTTGGAAATTAAAATAGTAAACAAAATTATAGTAAACTTAAGTATTAAACTCTAATTATTATTTGTAGAATTATGATGAATAAAAAAGAGGAACAATTGATTATAATACTAAATATCAAAAACCTAATAGTAAAACAGTCAAAACCAAAAGTGAAGGAAATAGATTTGTAAAAAATACCCATTTATGACATTTATTTTTCGATAAATTTTTATTGTATTTTAATATGATTAATTATTAAACCCAAATAATATTAATTAAAAAAAAGGGTTGTCAACACGAGGACTTCCCAAGCGGTCCCCCACCTTAGTACTAACCTCGCCTTAAGCCGCTTAACTTCGGAGTTCGAATGGGATCCGGTGCTTTAGGCTTAGTATGGCCGACAACGATATTTTAATAGTTTACTATTATTTATAATATTGAATTAAATTTATTCATTAATCAATATTTATTCTTATCCTAAGAAACATTTTGAATCTTTTTTTTCTATTAAAATTTTATATATCATCTTAAGAAATATATTTATAAAGACCTCATTATATTTTTCAAATAATATATTCTCCCTTATTATATTTTTTAATCTAAAAACTACAAATTTTTTTAACTTGATATTTAATATTATGAAAAAATACTTAATTTATTATTTATGTAAAGAATTTTTAAGTAGTAGATCCATCAAAAAAATAAAAATTATTAACAATCTACAATTTTCTTATAAAAGAGTAAAACAAAGATTTAATTTGTTTTACTCATTTATTTAATTCTTAACTATAGATATATTGAGCTTTAATATTTTTTAATTACAATTTTATAAATTGTAGTAGAATAATACTAAAATATTATGTTTAATAAAATTATGTATGGATATATTTAATTTTATCTTCTTAAGATCAATCAAGATATTCGTAGATATTTTGAAAATATTCTTATTTTCTAAATCTACTTTCTAAGAAGGATTCTCTTTATAAAAATCTATTTCTAAATAGTACTATATGTTTATTCCACTTCTCTAATGATTTTATTAGTTTACCTCTTAAGATGAATTGATTAGATTTAAATGTAGAATTTAATTTAATAATTAAATTATATTATGATCAATACTTTTAATAGAGTTATGTATAAATATAAATAAAAATGCTATAATCTAATTGATTGTTAAAGATGAAATGAAGGTTTCGATATAATGAGTATATCTAAGATATTGCCATATAAAATATTTAAAAATATCCTTATTTTTCATAGTTTTCTTTATAGAAATTATGTATTAAAGTGATAAAAAGTTTAGAAAAAAAAATTAATTAAATAAATATGAATTAACAAAAGCTTAAAACTAATAAAGAGCTTTTAGAGAATTACCTTAATTAGGCTTGTAAATAATACAGATCAAACGAAGTTGTGTCAACTTCAAAAACTACATATCGGATATTATATGAGTATTATTGAAATATTAATAATTTAAGTTGGGCCTATGAATTTCCAGATGACCAAGCTATTTAATTAAAGTTCATCTTTGAAGAATGGCTATATAAATATCTTCAGACTTAAATGATTCCAGAATTATTAACTTCTCAAGATTTTATCTAATCATTTATTTTCGAATAAGGACTATTTAAAAGTTTGTTAACATATTTCTCAAAACTTTTCTTTTGTTATGATAACAAATTAGGATCTTAATAATTTTACATTGTAGAATTAGGTCTTTTTGTTTTTGATAAACTTGTGCTGTCTCATGACATAATAAAATAGAGATATAAATAGTCCTTTATTGATAGACTGAATTAGATAAGGTTAAATAATAATCAAAATCAGAAATAATAGCTACTAAATTATGTTGAGGTAAAAATTCATTTATATATTTAAAGATATTGAATCTAAATCAATTAGCTTAAAATAAAAGATTAGAATTGATAAGTAAGGACAAAGAGATTATTATTAATGTAAAAAATACATAAAAAATGGCTATATTATAATCTCCAGAATCAACTTTTGATTCTCTTCTATTTGATACAGTTTTGGAAGGAACTAAAAAATTCTATGCAGAATTATCTCTAACATGGATTTCTAGGGGTTCTAGTACAGAATATATAAAATAAGCAACAAATTAAATAACAATAGAAGAATCTTTAAAAGAAATTTTTTACTCAAAGTTCAAAAATTCAGAGGAAATTACAAGAAAATTTATATATGAAATGTTAGAATAAAATGTAGATTAAATCATCTTAAATCCTTAAGATGGATTGCATCAATAATTTCTTTAATTGAGAAACAGTTCGGATTTATCACCAATTTCAAAAATATATTAATTATACAAGAATATACCAAATCAAATTGAAAAACAATTATTAGAATTTTAATAATTTATTCGTAATTAAATAACTTAAGTGTTAACAGAATCTGAAGAATGTGGATAAGTATAATAAATGCCATAACAATAAGTTAAATAAGCATAATAATAATAAGCAAATAGAAGTTTATAATTACATATTGCATAAATTGATAATCTTTAAAAAATTTAAGAATATTGTATGAAATTAGTTTAAATTTGTTTTGATGGTTCACATAGATTTAGAAATCATTTGGAATTAACATTTAAGGAAAAATTAAATACAGCTGAAAGATTTTTGGATAAATTATCTGTATATATTCATGTGTCTTTAAAAGACAAATTAAAAGAAACTAGTAATGAAGAGGATAGATAAAAATTTGAAAAATTCAATAGAAATATGTTGGCTTTCATATAATTAATTAATTGTAAAGGCAAATTATTTTAAAAAATTACTGATAATCTCAAGTCTAGAATCTTTAGAGGAGAAATAAAGAATTAAGGATATGAAGAAGAATTTTTGAAATCATTAAGAAGAGAACATCCTGAACATTTACCATCTGATTTATTAACAGTTTGGAAAGATTTTAAATATTATAGAAATTTAGACAATGAAATATAAGCATTATTGTCTACAAAAAAATTGATTTTAGGTACCAATGTTCAATTTACCATATTTACCAGAACAAATTCTTTAAGGGAGTTTAATACTTAAAATAGAAAAGACTGTATTAAACCTCCCTAATAAATTTAAGATTGTATTATTTAAATGGAAAAGTTTTATGAAAAAAAATAATAAACAGAAAAAAAGTCATTGGTTTGGAATTATAAAATAGGATAATCAATTATTAATTACAAGTAATTATTATATAAATATTCTACCTAGATTTGGACCATCAAATTAATAAGTAGGCAAGATTATAGTTTCTAATTTATAACTCTTCATCATTCTTTACTTAAAATAATATGGAGGAAGATCTAAACCAGAATTATTAAATGACACTGGTATCAATTATGAAGAAGAATTGACCTAATAAATGGAAACACTTTTAGATTTAAGACTTATTTTTGAGATAGAGGGAAAGTTTTATCTTTAAACTGAGTAGGCTAAATTAAAAACTTAACTTATTCCCAATAGACCTATTTCTTTAGTACCTAAGAAAATTGGAGAAAATACTGAGGATTAAATATTATTGAAAAAAGAAAGAGATCTTAAAATTTAATCAAGTATTGTAAGATTAATGAAAACAAACAAAGAAATGTATTATCCTTAAATATTTGCTGGTGTACAAAAAGGATTACTTGGATATTATGACTTTTCAGCATAAGATATTTTAGCTTAAATTGATGAACTAATCAATTCAAATTACATTAAAAGAGATGAAAAAATAAATAATAAGTTTTAATACACACCAGTGTGATATTAATAATCAAACATATCAGTATTATTAAGATTTTATCTTTCTTTCTCTATATCTAAACAATAAAACAAGTCTTTATTTTCTCTCCTATACTAATAATTAAATATGGCTTATTGCTCTCATCAATTCTCTTATTTCTCAAAATTAAATTTTTATATTTAAATAGACTTTGATAAATGCTGATACTTAACTGCTTCGTTGTATTTCAATTCTCCTTTCTGACAACAAAATTCTCTGATTAATTTTCTAATATTTATAATTATTTAAAATCATATTTAACAAATATATATCTAATCTCTATAATTGTAAACATAAAAATACTGATTTTAATGATTTTCATAATTTATAAGCAATTATTTGATTTCAAAATATATGATATCTATGATTAGTAATAAATTTAAATACTAAAATAAAATATTATATTTTCAAGTCTTTTATCATAAATTGATATTAAAATTTATTTTGCTATTTGATATATTTCTTAGAATAATAAAATTTATAAAGTATATTATTTGATTTTTATTATTATAATAAATTAAAAAATGGTTGTATAATTCATTATGAATATAAACTTAACTTTGTTTGAATATATTCATCATATGGATCAATTTATGCAGCAATCTAATAAAACTCTAAGAAATCTTCCAAACCTATTTCTTCCATAATTACAGCTTTAAATTTTAAACAAGTAAAATCTTTTTAGTTTTCTTTTAATGCAAAATTATAATATTTTAATGACTCTTACAACATTCCTAACATTCTTAAACAATCAGCTTTTCCAAAAAGTGAATTAAAATGTTTTATATTAATTTTTAATGCTTTATCAAATAGTAATACAGCATCCTCATATCTCTCCAAAGCTCTTAATGCTTCACCTTTAACATAAATATGTGAAATTAACCTTTCCCAAAATTATATTCTAACTTATCATCTGAGTCGAATTTCATACATCTATCATATTCTGCAATAGATTTTTCAAATTACCCAAGATTTCTTAAAGCTTCAGCTTTATAAAATATGGCTTCAATATTTGTAGAACAAATCTCAAGTGATTTATCCAATAACTTAATGGCTTCATCAAATTAACCTTTTGTGCATAGCTCAAAACCTAAATTAAAAATGTTTTGTTAACCTTAGTCAAAATATTGTTTTGATTCTTTTTAAGTGTTTATTGTTGTTGTTGATGCAATTATTTATACAGGTTTGAAATTTTTTCTATCTTCTTATGAGTTTAATGTATAAAGTTAATTGAGAATTAAGGATAATTTTCTTACTTAATCCTATAAAATAAATTAATATTTTACAGGATAATCAAATGAATGAAGCTTTTTAAAAAATAAACCTAGATCTTCAATAGTCTAATAACTAATAGATTTTCTATAATTTTCAATGGGAGCAATTAATGTTTGAACTGAATGATTAATAAACTTGATTGCTGCTTATATTTCGTATTCCATCCTTCTTAAGATTGAAATCATATTTTATTATGATGCTTCAATCAACACAATTTATTGCTCAATTTAATTAAGTTCTTTAAGATCTTGACTATGTTCTTTATGTTATTCTTATTTGCATAATAAACATGATGCAGTTCTAAAAGGACATTAAATATTTAAACAAAGAGATAAAACTTTTTGATTTTCATGTCCAGAGACTGTGCAATTAATATTGTTTTATTACATATTTTATATTTTATATTTCTTATTAAAGTATTAAATTATTATTAATTGAAAATCTTACTTGTTAGCATAACTTTTATTGTAAATGAAGAGAGTAATTATTTAATAGAAGGTATAGAGAAAATTTAATAATTAAAAAAAAGTTCTCTAGAAAATTACATTACTGTTTTATAGATTAAATTATTCTGATATTCTGTTGAAATAATTAATTGATTATTAGTATAATAATAATTAAGATAGAAAACAATAAAATTTTAATAAAATCGAACAAAAATGTTTTGATCTTATTTATAAAATCATTATATGTCTTTTAAGAATGCAGGTTATCTGTATCCATTTTAAACAAGAAAATTCTTAAATAATTAAGATGCTTGTAGATTTGATAACTTAAGTTATAAATTATTAAGTTATTAAGCATTCTTTAATACATATACTTAATCTCTTTTTTGTAATTTACTTTTAATTTTCTCTCTTAGATCTTTCATTTATTATTTTTAATCTGCTTAATTTTAAAGTTCTGGTTTAACAGTTTGTAGAGTCCTTACACGGTTTCCTTCTGAACTAATTTTATTAAGTTTTAAATAAGATTAATCGGTGAGAAGATGTTTAATTACTTTTTTATGTTATTCATCATTAGCTTATTTTTAGAAATTTACGATTTTATTCATTTTATTTAAGCTAGTAGATGTTTTGAAAAAGTTTTTAATATCATGAGTTATCATACTATCGCTTTTAACTAGAGATAGAGTACTTGATTTTTCTGTTCTAAGAGGTTTCAAATGCTTTTGTTTAGTTAGATAATTATCGTTGGATAGAATTTTTTATAAACGAAAAAGTGAGCCTTAGGAGTTTAACAAATTATTCATGGCTTTTGCATTCTATCTATTTTTAACATTTGACATTCTTAATAAAATTAATGTTAAGAAGAGATAGTACATTAAGTAAATAATCTCTAGAGGATGAGAACTAGATAAAATTTGAGAGTGAGGTTTTGAGACTAGTATAGATATTAAGTATGGAATCTTAAGAGAGAACTTTAATGCAATTGAATTATGTAGCTAGAAGATTAGAACGATAATTTACATATTTTAAGTATGAGTCATCAATATCAATATAGAAAATTAAAATCTTAATTGAGAGAAGACATTCTCCTTAAATTAATAAAGTCATTGTAAATAGAGAGATTTAAACAATATGAGGTAGTGTTTAATTAAGGAGAAACTGGTCGAAAAATGTATTTCATTTTAGAAGGTGAAGTTTCAATCCTTGTTAGAAATCAAGATCATTTGGATACTACTATCAACTAGAAAAAATGTAAGAGAAATCTTATATGTTTAGGTAAATTGAAAAAATTTGAAGATTTTTTGTCTATTCGTTATTCTAATTTTAGATAAGTGGCTGTAAAAAAGTAATTTGATTATTTTGGAGAAATAGCTATAGAATAGAGAATACCTAGAACAGCAACAGTGATTTCAAAGGAATCCACAACTTTAGCTATATTAACTTATGAGTCTTATTAAAAATTGTTGAGAGATATTACATAAGAAGCTATCACAATAAGATCAGAGCTCATTGCATAAATATACCCATTTGATTAATTAAATGAAACTTCATTGCAATAATTATTACATGATTATGAAGAAATTAATTTAAATGGAGGAGCATTATTATTTAAAAGAATGTAGAAAGCAGACTGTTTGTATTTAATTATCTCAGGAGAAGTCTTAGTATAAAAGTGGGAAGAAGTGAAAAATAAGGATGAATATGAAGATGAAAATATAATATAAACAAATATGATGAGCAAATCTAATAAAGTATTAGTGAATTTAGGTGTTTTTGGTAGAGGTTAAATGATTGGTGATTTTGAATAATTCTTAAATCTAAAATAAACAATACCATTATTAAGATGTACTTAAGGAGTAGTCTAAAATTAGGCTAAAATATTTAGAATATGGCAGAGTTAATTTAATGAAATTATAAAACATACCTTAGGTATGAATTGGTATGAAAATTATCTAAATGAAAAATATTAACAAAAATAAAATCATATCATTCCTAAAATTTAATTGAAAAATAGAAATATTAGAACATAATCAAATGTAACTATAATAAATGGTTTTAAAGATTAATCATATATTAAAATATCAAGTAATAAATACAAAATTATTTAAAATGTTGAAGAAAAATTACCAATTGTTTCAAAATAATAATCTCCTAAAAGAAAATTACAATTAACAATTGATTATAAGGATAAGACTAATCTTAAATATTATAATGTTGTTACTCCAAACTTCCAAAATAAACCACCATTAAATTCAAACTAAAATTTTTCAATGAAATACTTTGCAACTACAATGAAATAGAAAATCTTAGATTAAAAAAATGAAGAAAGTATTTTTAATTTTGGATCTACAAAGTATTTAAAAACCGAACCTTCTACTGATTAAAATATTCCAACATGTAATACAATTCTATTGTCTCCAAGATATTCTAAACTTATTAAAAAAGAAACTAGTTTTCATGGATTTAAATCTTGACTTTATTTTAATTACATTACATTTTATTTAAATTAAATTATTAGATTTTCTTATTCTATACTATAATAATATATCAATCTTAACACTTAAAACTTATAACTTAAAGACTTATCTTAATTATAACATATATAATTATAATATTTTTGTACTATTTTATGAATTTGTTTTATAATATATTGAACTATAATTTAAAATGGATAATTAAATGTTTAATATCTAATAAGTTCGATAAAAACTTAAAAGAATCATTACTTAATTTTATTTGTAATATTTTATAAATTTTACCCATTCTAAATATATATAAATTAAAAAATTATAAGAGTCTTGTATCTCTTTAAGATATTTCTTAGTTTATAATTTTAGATTAAAAATCATAAAATTGTATATAAGCATAAAATTAAAAGATATTAAAAATTATTGAAAAATGAATTATTTTTAAAAGAATTTAGAGTGAAATAAAGTAAAGTTCATATATAATGTTTAGTTTGTTTGATAATTTATAATCATATTGTCATTTTTTTCATTAATCTATTTTATGGAAGATTTCTAATGCATAAGTCAGCTTTATCATCAGAAATTTTATCGAGATCATCGAATTCATAATATTTTTCAGTAGTGACTCCTTAAATTTAATTAGTTACTGCAAATCTCTACTCTGATCTATTTCTTTTAGATTTACTATAATCATATTACTACCATCTCTAAGTTTAGCTCTTCTATCTTTTTTTAGCTTAATTTCCTATTTAGAGATAATTCAATTGTGGATCTTCATCTTCTGATGTCGCTTTAGGTTAAAACCTGTCTGTTTATCGTTTCCTTTATTATCTTACTTATTCATCTTCCACTATCTACCTTCTTATTTGTGTTCTAGGTTCATATTATTAAATCATAGGCGAACTACAAATTGATGGGAAGGCTTTTTTTTCTTGTGAAGCATTTTTCTTTTTGTTTTGCTCCATTCTGTTCCAATAAAAAAATGATAGAATCATTAAAGTGAATGGGTTGAGTTAACTTGTTTTAGAAAATTAATTTTATTATTAGTTCTGAAATGATTATGGAGATAAAAATAACATTAATATTTAAAATCAATATTTTATTGATAATAGATATTTTATTTATTCATTAACTTAAATACAAGCTAACATATATCGATCAGATGCAACTTAGTTTTTAATTTAATTTTGAAGAGTTAATATTTTAATGGAAACAATAAAAATAAAAATATTTCTTCATGATAATATTAATTTTTAGAAAAGTTTCCATTATTAATATAATAATATTTCAATAGATATTAAATATATGAAAAATTCATTTAAATCGAAAAAGGTATATCAATTTTGATTAATAATAATAGTTCAATTATGAATATAGCATTTAATTACAACTCAGTATAATATTTTTTAAAGATAATAAAAACCTTAGAATTAAATATATTCTAAAGTTTTACTATTATTTTACCTATTATTTTTAATTTATTTATCCAATTTATTTTTGATGGGTGAAAATTGATGATAGACTTATGACTTAAACATTAATGGACAATATATTATTTAATTAGAAAATCTAGAGTAGAAGATACATTTGTTAATCCTTTATAAAATATTTCACTTTAAAAGGAATAATAACATTTATAAAGTATTTTTATTGAATACATATTCAACAATGGAAATCAATGAACTTCTGGTGACAATGATTCATATCCTAATACAAAAAAAGATGGATTAGTAAAAGAAAACTTAAAGGAAGGATAAAGACTCTTTAAGATAATACACAACTACAACTCTGTGTAATTTAAACGTTTACTTTATGGACTATCTATTCCAGATACTTAACCAATACTTTTATCTATTTAAACTAAGGATTAAGCTATAAAGACAAGATAGAGTATTGATTTAGTTATTCACAATTTTTACATATTTTTAATTGATCATAGCAGGAGTATGTGGATAGAAATTTGATTAAGTTAGTGTAAAAAAATCATTGAAACACCTTCTTATATTACTTTCAAGTTATAGATTGACTAGATTAATGTGATTAACTTAAGAAAATATGTAAAAATTCTTAATTGTAATTGAAACTATAGAGTTATAAATACAATGAAAATGGAATTATCTATTTTAACACATAGAAGAATTAAATATCCTATTGGCTATATATTTTTATTGTCAGATGGTTAGGAAGAGGGAGTTTCAGGAAGAGTTTCGAATGAACTTGAATAAAAAAATGTTAAAGAGCCATTTACAATAAATACTTTCATTTTGGTAAAGATTGTTTTTCTAAAATTGCCCATTTTAAAGAGGGATAATTCTATTAGTCAATAATAAAAGATCAAGAAAGAATAAATCAATTAAAAAAATTTTATGGAGATAAATGGTTACAAAATTAACAATATTTACTTTTTTTTTATAAATCAGCCACAATAATTATTGGGAGTGAGGAAAGATTTTATTATTGAGACTGCTGTTTCAGATGAAATGATAGATGAAATCATATATATGCCAATTTAGTTTAAATAGTGAAAGGTTCAAGTTGTGTCTCATTATTATAGAATGTAAGTTGCTGAAACTTTTAGAAATGTGATTAATTTATGCTATAATCTATAATACTAATAGGCTCAATAAATGATTATTGCATTATACTAATAAATTAATTATTTGATTTTGAACAATCCATTGATAAATTTGATCTATTAGGATCTGCAGTAATCTCTGAAATATTATAATACAATATAGTAATTCAAATTATTTTAGGTATTTCAATGAAAGAGGTAGACACTATCTTACTCAATTTTATATGATGATCATTTATTAATAACCTAGAAGTATTGAGTTTGTATCAAAAAATCTAAAAGTTTAATGATATGGATATATTAAAATGAATAAAAAAGACAGCAAGTTCTTTAATTAAGATAAATAAATATGAATAATTATGTTTAAAATTAAGATTCGAAACTATATAAAAGATATAATTATATAGAATTGTTAATGGTTTTTTTTATAATTTCATTTTTTTGTTTATTTCTTTTGTGATTTATCATTATTTATTACTTAAATAATTTCTCTTTATAGATCATCATCCATGTCTTACTTATTTTTGGATTTAGCAGATTTCACTTTTTATTGTTATGATTTATTTTATGTAGTTTATTATATTTATTCACCATCATCATCAGAATTTATGGTTTGAATGACCTTCTATTACTATTTAAGTTATTGTTAATGTTTTGCAGCTGGTTATATTGATTCAGAATCAATATCATCAAATGGATAATCTTATCCTGATTTTATAGATTTGTCATCAAACTAAAACATTATAAATTATAAATACCTTTTCAGATTTTTTTCTCTTTTTGTCATTAGTTGTAATACCTTATTTTTCATTATAATCTTTAATATCATCATCATATTTGCTTTTTGCTTAATTATATTAATCAATATATGGCTATATAATCTAAAGAATATTTACTTGTTTCTCTTATTCACTCATGGAATTCCATTTTTATCCAGCCATTTATGAAATTTAAGTCAATTTAACTTCTAATTAATAATCACTCTAATCAATACCTGGATTTCTTTCTAAAACCTTTTCGCGATATTTCTGACTAAATAAGAAGAAAGCAGTAAGAGGTCTTTTTGGAGCATTAGGATCACGTTCCTTTTTCTTTTCAGATTTATCATTACGAATTTCAACCACATGTTATCCTTTCAAAAATTACTAACAAAATTATTCCATATGGGCAAAAAAAACCTAGAATTTCTTTGCAATCTCAAAACTCTAATTTATAATAACTATATTTGATACAAATTGTTTATCCTCCATTTTTTTTCTTAAAAATAATTTTATTAAAAATTATATGTAACCTAGTATTATTTATCATTAAAAATAAACAATAATATTAATTACTTAAACTTAAATGAAACTAGCTACTTCATTCAAATTCTATCATTTTTGTATATTTAATTCATTTTTAACATAAAATCAATCTATTCTGATTAATTCCTCCACAAAAATTTCAATAGTAAATAAATACTTATAGGCATGTCTAAATATCTAAAATCAATTAATAAACAATTAAATATTAAAAAATCAAATGGGTGTTTGCCAGTCCTAAAAGAATTCTTCAAACTTGAAAAGAAGTGGAGCCTAATAGTTTATCTTCATAGACTTTGACAAATTAAGGAAATATAATGAAGAACGATAGAACCTTGACAAAAACAATTGTCAATAGCAATCCTTTTGCTAAATTATTTGTTAGGATAATAATAATAAAACCTCAAATCTACAAACATACACTTACAATAATGTTTAGACCTAATAAATTGAAATTAAAAAAGAGTGATTTCTTTATTTTTATTTAATCCACTCAAACATATGAAATCTCTATAATTATCTTTTTAACTATTAAGATCTTTCATTTAAATTAGTCATTCTACATTAGACCATAAAATAAAGAAATAATTCAATCTAAGAAGCCAAAACTGTTTAAGTTTGAAATCTTAAGCAAATGTATAGTGGATTGTTATTTAGTCATTTGTTCAAAATTTATTCACTCTAATAAGAATTTCCAAATCTTAAAAAAGAGTTCCAACTATAATTTTGTTGAAATAGCCCTATTAATTAGATTAATAGAAATACCCTAGTAAAATATATATTCAATTTTATCAATATTATATTTTGATTAAGTTTGAATATGATGAAATGTTGCCATATAGGATTTTGAATTTTTAAAATATATTTGTATATACATTTTAAGATTTAAAAGATATCATAGATAAATTAACAATAATAGAAATTATATTAGATAGATTATTTAGTTTTGTAAATTATTTAAGAATAACTATTTTAGTTTAGTATTTTATGAGTGCATGTCAATATTGCATCTTATAGAAGTTATTCTTATAATAAATAAAACAATTAATTTATTATATAATATTATTTATATAAACACAGAATTAATAAAAAACTACTATTAATTTTATTTAATTAATTACATTATATATTTACTAATAAAAAAAAAAATAAACAAAAATTAATACAAAATTATATTTACCCTATCAGTTTTTTTTCGAATTGTTAAGTACCTTATAAATTTCTAGAACTTATTCCCAAGTTTATAGTTATGCAAATAGATAATTTTTTAAATTTTTTCTTTATAGTAATGAAATGATACTAATTCTATTCGCGAATATCATCTGTACCAACCATTCCATTGAGATATTTAGCTAAATGAAGTAATTATTTATCTTGTTTATTCTCATAGAATGGAATGATAGGAACACCATTATCAAATTAATAGTAATAACTTATTGCAGAGTTATCAACTAGAAGAGTTCTAGAAATTGAACGATTTTTGATAATGGATAAATCCTTAACATATAATCCTTGATCAGAAAAACAACAATGTTCTCTTGATAAAACTCTAGATATAATTCTTTTTGGATCAATATATTCAACAATCTAAATTAAAAATTATGTTTTACTCGTTTTGCATACTATCCATGTGAAGCAGTGAATACTATGATCTCAAAATTAGGTTCTAATAATTCTAACATCATTTATAAACCAGGTCTAACAGAAACGCCTACTTAAAATGTTTCATCTTAAGAAAGTTTAATGATTAACTTTTTATCACATGGCAATTTTAAATCTAAAGTGCAATGAACTAAAGTCTCATCCAAATCAAATAATAAAGTATACTTTTTAGTATCTATTTATTTATAAAAATATATATAAAAACCTTTTAGATCATTTGGTATAGTAACTGGTTTTGGTTTGTAAATTATTTTAGAATAAGTGCATTATTTAAATGATATGAAACTTGATTAAAAATGATCCTTAAAAAGTCTGTTAAAATAGTTTTCTTTACTTTCAAAAGCATTCACAACATCAGAAATATAATATATTGAATTAGTCTCTTGCATATTTGTATTTTAAACAATTCTTGGTGAATCTTTTATACAAAATATATCACTATTTTATTTTATTATTGGTCTATATATAAATTTTGGAGCTGTTTGCTTTCTTTATAAAATTCTTTAGTTATCAATGTTTTATTTTTCAGAAGTATCACTAGGTTCTGTTTTATGAATGAAATTTTATTTCATAACTCGAGACATATTCTTAATAGTTAGTACTCTGCTTGGATTAACTTAATATATTTTATCAATTGATAATGAATTCTCTGTCTGATTGGTTCGAAAAGTCTTCTATACATCAAATCGTAAATTAATTGAATCACTTCTCTTTGGTTAACGAGCAGTTAATTATGGCTATAGAAATTTAAGATTTGGTGAACTCTTTTGATGTCCTTTCATTTTTATTTTATTTTATTAATTTTACCATATCATACAAAAACTACACATAAATCAAAGGATTTTATTGTTTCTATTATCCTTACTAAAATAATTGATTCAATAATATTCATATCATAATCAATTCAATCCAATTTCTTTATTAAATTAATCTTACTATATTTTACTTAATTATTCTTTAATCAATTATTAATTATCCTACATATATTATTATATTCTTATTATCTTGTAATTAATATACATTTAATATTCTATTTCTAAACATTTTTTTAGAAATAATTACTATCTATCTTAAAAACAATTTATATTTTCTGAAAATATCAAACTAATTATTCTCTAAAGTAATCTTTTTTAAATATTTATAAAGAAACTTAAAGGAGCTTAAGAACATGTTTAAATGTACTCATTCTAACCATACTATATTTAAGCAAATATGTTAACAAATCCAATAGATTTAATATTATTTCCTTCGATAATTTTATGTTCACATCAATATTAAATATTTTAAATTAAAAAGTAGTAGATTGAATGAATAAAATTGTTGATTATGTGGAATTGAATATTAGAATATACATTTGTTTATGCCTATAGACGATAAAAGATAGAATTTTGATCAATATTTGATATCTGTTAAAGTGGAAAACGCTAAGATCAACCATTAGTTTTAATTCAATTTTAATCTTTTAACATTATTTTCTTTTCTCTCAAAAGAAGAAATTTATGTAAAGTTACAATTAAAGATATGAAATATAATGGATTAGATGATAAATGAAAAATACTAGATTAAACACATTATCATTTAGAGAAATATCAATGATGATGATGGATCTCCATTTTTCTTATGTTTGCACATTTAGCATCTTAATCCATAAGAATTTCAAAGTCAGCAGTTACTCCAATTTTGAGACTATCATTTTGATATCTTTATTAAAAGCGTGATCTCTTTTCAGTTGGACTTAGAGATTCATTTTAAAAGTATTCAAATTATAATGCTTCTTGAGCACTCACTCTTTTATTATGATCTACTTCTAGCATTGCTTTAATTAAATGAATAGCTTTATAAGGAACATTAGCTTTCTCCAAGACTGTATAATCTATAGAACCATTTCTTATTACATTATAAAACACATTAGATTCTTGCATATATCTAAATGGATGAATATCTTCTCCTGAATATAATTTATACAATATTGCACCACAACTATAAACATCCATTTTATCACTATAGATTGGATTGTCTTATTATGCTTCAGGAGCTGTATACATACCAGCTAATATAGATTAAACATTTGTATCATATTATTTTATAGCAAAATTGAAATCTACTAATTTTAAAGTATCTAATTTTCCAGATTATGCAAACATAATGTTAGCAGGTTTGATATCCCTATGAATAATACCTTCATTCTTTAAATAGACCAAAGCTTATAAAAGAGCCTTACATTTAAATTAAATAATACCTAAATAATAGTTTTGCATTATTAATGTGTTGTAATAAGATTTCTCTCTAATAATTTTGATAATGTTTAACCTCCCATTAATTCCATTATAATATAATAATATTGTTCACCTTAAAAGTATTCTTTGAATTGAATGATATGATTATGTTCTAAGTTCTGATGCATTCTGATCTCTTAATAAAAATCATCTTTTCTTTCTAAACATTTTAATGCCCAAAANACTTATTTACATCAGATATTCAATCCACAAAATAAAATTTAGATTTAATGATTATAAAAGATAGAATTTTGATCAATATTTGATATCTGTTAAAGTGGAAAACGCTAAGATCAACCATTAGTTTTAATTCAATTTTAATCTTTTAACATTATTTTCTTTTCTCTCAAAAGAAGAAATTTATGTAAAGTTACAATTAAAGATATGAAATATAATGGATTAGATGATAAATGAAAAATACTAGATTAAACACATTATCATTTAGAGAAATATCAATGATGATGATGGATCTCCATTTTTCTTATGTTTGCACATTTAGCATCTTAATCCATAAGAATTTCAAAGTCAGCAGTTACTCCAATTTTGAGACTATCATTTTGATATCTTTATTAAAAGCGTGATCTCTTTTCAGTTGGACTTAGAGATTCATTTTAAAAGTATTCAAATTATAATGCTTCTTGAGCACTCACTCTTTTATTATGATCTACTTCTAGCATTGCTTTAATTAAATGAATAGCTTTATAAGGAACATTAGCTTTCTCCAAGACTGTATAATCTATAGAACCATTTCTTATTACATTATAAAACACATTAGATTCTTGCATATATCTAAATGGATGAATATCTTCTCCTGAATATAATTTATACAATATTGCACCACAACTATAAACATCCATTTTATCACTATAGATTGGATTGTCTTATTATGCTTCAGGAGCTGTATACATACCAGCTAATATAGATTAAACATTTGTATCATATTATTTTATAGCAAAATTGAAATCTACTAATTTTAAAGTATCTAATTTTCCAGATTATGCAAACATAATGTTAGCAGGTTTGATATCCCTATGAATAATACCTTCATTCTTTAAATAGACCAAAGCTTATAAAAGAGCCTTACATTTAAATTAAATAATACCTAAATAATAGTTTTGCATTATTAATGTGTTGTAATAAGATTTCTCTCTAATAATTTTGATAATGTTTAACCTCCCATTAATTCCATTATAATATAATAATATTGTTCACCTTAAAAGTATTCTTTGAATTGAATGATATGATTATGTTCTAAGTTCTGATGCATTCTGATCTCTTAATAAAAATCATCTTTTCTTTCTAAACATTTTAATGCCCAAAAAGACTTTTAAATAATGTCTTCCACTTTAAATACTTTACTATCTGCTCCTTCTCCAATTTAGCGATTACATTTATACATACTCACTATTCCATCAAATAAAACTTTGCATGCTATTATTTTTCTCATTTCTTCTAAATCCTTATGATTTCCTTTAAAGAACTTTACTTTCTTTTTAACTATAATCCCAAATGCACGAATTTTTTGTTACTCTGTATACCAATATACTTTATTATCAAAATTGAGTAAACAAATATACTTTGAATTTTGTGATTTAAACTTTCATTGTAAGTATAAGATATACCTTATTAATTCTAATTTAATCTGAATGGATATTCACTGTATAATAGGAATTCATAAAATAATGGATACGTTCACAAGTAAATGAATGAATCACAGGTAATAACATGGTTCTGGAAGATTTATATATATATTATTATTTCTTATTTAATATATAAAAATATTGACAATATAAAAAAGAAAAGAAATTAAAAAGGCTTTTTAAATTATGATGCTGCATTTCAAAATTGTGATAAATCAATCGTTATTAAGCAATAAGTTTCTTCCATATTTTTTTAATGCATAAACTACATCCATAGCTTAAACCGTATTTCTTTATGCATGTTCTGTGTATATGATAGCATCTTTGACCAACGATGACAAGAAATTAACTATGACATCTCTATATTGATAGTCTAATAAAACTATACCTAGTAGTTGGATAAGAATCTGAAGAAATTCTTTTAACACCTCCTCTTCGAGCAAGTCTACGTATATCACCATTGGTAATGTGCTATCCTCCCTTTTTTTCCTTATTCATTTTACTCTTATGTCTTTTAGCACCTGCTAGTTTACCTTATCCCATTCGTTTGCCCTTTTGGTTGTCCATTCTAATTAGATTAATTTAAATTTAAATTAAAATAAGCGCTAATAATTTTTTTTATTATAAGTTTATATAATCATTATTTAGAATTAGAGTTTAAGATTAATATTAGAGTTTTTACTTAAAATAATAATAATTAAAAATAATGAATTATATTTTACAAAAGATCTTCATATTACAATATTTCATAAATAAATATAAAACAAAAGATAATTCAATTAATCAAAATAATATTACAAACTTTCCTTTATTAATAATTTTTAACTTTAAGTTTATGTAATAAAAATTTAGAATTCCTTTTAAAAATTTATAAAACCCTCTCTTTTTATTATTATTTATAATTTTAACAATACATATATATAGATATAAAAATCAAGTTAATTCTAGATCTTTAAGAATAGCCAATCCATTGGTACAATTTTTCTTCTCTTTGCTTCTACTTCTACTTCGACTCGATCTTTGTACAACAGTGTTTTTACTTTCTTCATAACCTTTATTTAATAATTAAGTTGGAGCCAACTAATCTAGTAAATTAGGATGCTATGGGAGAAATTGACTGATATTAAAATTCAATGGCAAATGATTTTTAGCTGATATTAAAACCCTATTTTACATCTGGCTTCTTGCACTTATATTCTATTTCCCTTTATTTCTGCATTATTCATTTCTTTAATAGCTCTACTTGCATGTAAATTGTTTCTATATTATATAAATGCATAAAGTTCATCTTTCACACTAATGTCCTCTATGAATCCAAACTAACCAAAATTCAAAATCAAATCCATCTTCTTTAAGTTACCAATCTTTCCTATTTTATTAAAATAAAGTTATCATACCAATATAAATACGATTACTGGAACTTAATACTTCATCATAAGTTTTTTAGAGATCCACTTTCAATGTTTCTCCTTTACAATTCTTTTCATTCATATATAAAATAGCTTCTGTTGCACATTATTATGTAGGATATTCTATTAAAGCATAAGTTTCTTTAAAAATTATATCTAAAATCTTTCCAAATCTATTAAAGATCTCTACTAATTCTTGACTAGTAAATTTATGATTTAAATTTCCCACATATATTTTACGAGTTGATGATGGTAATGCCTCCTTTAATAGGTCTTCTTGTTTCATTAATGCTTTTGAAAATTAAACAACTATTCGATTATTGCAAACAGATCTTCCATCTAATTCATACTAAGCCATTCGAGCATCACTCTCATAATAATATTCAACAAAGCAAAAACTATCCTTATCCTCAAAGCTCTTTATTAAACCATACTACATAAGCAATTTGTAAATCTCCTACTTATTTACTTCTTTCACTTTTCCAATATACAATTTTTACATTTAATTATATGTATTAATAATAATATATATTAAATAAATGATTATATCAATTTATTATAATTAATGTGTAAATAAAGAAAATATATAAGAATATTGTATTAAATTATTTAAAAATACCAATAAAATAATATAAAAAATATAATATAGTTATTTTTTATAGGATTTTCAGGTGAAATTTTTGAATAATTTAGTCTAAATTAATATCATTCTAGTTGCAAATATGATTAACCAAGGAAATTTAATAATTTTATATTAGAATTTAATATGTTTAATAAAATCCTCGTTTTTTTATGATTTATATATATGAATATTTATACATTGAAATTTGAAGAAACTACTCTAGAGAATTCATATCGATAACATAAATGTAATTAATTGTAAAGTCCTATTCTTATATACACTTATGTTTTATCAATAATACTTGTCGGAAGCTAACTAATATATTAATTAGTTAATCATGATTATACATATTTGATACACAAATTAGTAATACTCTTTATAGTAATGTTGCTATGCCTGTTTTTTAAGCAATTTAAGAGATTTCCAAACTTAATTTTACTGTTAATTAACATTGTACTAGTATCACTTGAAACTGAATCAAATTAATATAATACTTATCATCAAGGATATTTGTTTGGTTGCAATTAAATGCTTACACATGCAATTTTATTGATGGGTTCTGATTTTTAAGTAGGTTTATTTACGAATGTTATTCTAGCAATAACAAGAGCAGCTATCACTTTTGTTAATGAAGATTATTTAACATTTCAATAATACCTATACACAATTTTAGTTACTATTGGTGTCTCAGGTTTATTATATTAATCAGAATTATACTAAAGAAGATCTTATTTATATTAAACAAAAGACACAACTTGGGGTATTATTAATATATTATATAAATAGAAAAAATATTACCGTTTGTAATTTGTAAACCTTTTTTAATCTTCAAATTTGACAAAGATGCTTTTTGTTTTTAATAAATAGCCATAAATAAATCATTAACAGAGAGTTAAGAAATGTAATTTGATTCAGTAGGTGATTTCCTTAAGGAATGTAAATATGAAAAATTGACATTACAAAAATATTTATTTCAAAAATATGAAAAGTTCAATAATTTAGTAAATAAAATAGATTGTGAAAAATTAGAAATCTAATATAAAAAAAGTAGAATAAAAATCAAATTGCTAATCTATTTTGTTGATACAGTTAGATTTATGATTGTTGTAGAAACAGTAGATTAAGCTTTCATTGATTTAAAATATAGATACTAATATAACTTAAAAGAAATCACCCAAAAGTATAATAATTAACTAAAGAAACTGGCTAAAATCTTAAATAAAAAACTAAAAAAATGTAAAACCTAAATGCTTAGTGAAGTATCTATTTCAATACTCGAATTTCGAATACTATAATCAATTAAACTATAAAAATTAATCAGAATCAATATGTAATAGATATTTCAAAAATTTTAACATATATTTCATGTTAATTATAAATATAACATATATTTCCATGCTAAATAAGATTATATCATTTACACTTATAAACCAGAACTATATTACTTTATAATATCGATAATTAGATTATCAAATAGAATGTAATAGATATCATTCATTATTGATTAAAATTAGGAAGCATAAATTCCATAATTATCAATTACAGGAATCGATAAATTACCTGATGATTATTAATTTTAATATTGTTAAAAAACAGTGTTTGAAAAACACATATAAGTTTTAAATTGTAAATATGATGAATTATTAATTTATAGCTCATTTTTGGATATTTAAAGAAGTCCACTCTTCGTTTAATTAACACTATACTTTTGAGAACATTTCAAATGATCAATTTAATTTGTTAAATTAATAATTTTGAAATTCATAATTTATAAATCATATTCTTTCATTATTTATTCGACTACAGCTTTTTGAGATTTGTTCAGAATATATCAGATAAATATAAATAATTTTAATTCTATCTAAAAACTACATTGGAATTGATGGTTTGCAATTCAATAACAATTATAAAAATATTGTAATATTCGAAGTGAATTATACTTTATTATAATACTTCAATTTGTCATATAATTTATGAAATAAAAAAAATTATAAAAAGATGGGATAAAAATTTTAATAAATAAAAAATTCAGTAAATTAATGAATATTAATGTTCAGAAATCGTTTACATTAAATAGTAAAAATAGAAAAAAAAAATTTTATTTTTTGATAAATGAGCATTATATTAAATTATTAGGCTAAAAATAAATGAACAAGACAATTTATTCTAAGAAACAGAAAAATGAATATTAATTATAAATATAAAATTATTTATAGTATTTAAAATGAAATATTTAAATATTATAAAATTAAAAAAATACACTAGAGGCTTTAGATATAATTTATTGTTTTTAATCTTCCAAACTTTAATTAATCTGAAGTTAAAACTTACTGTGCTACAACATTTGTGGCTATTATTTTTCATGCTTAAATTGATTTTTAATATTAATTTAGGCATATTTCGAATATTTTATTATTTGATGTGACATGCTCTAACAAAATAGATATTTTTATACTTTTTATATTTTATTACATAATATCTCCAAATATATAGGTTTAAAATTGTGATATCTGGATAAAAGCTTAATTTAGAAATTCTTATATANATAATATCGATAATTAGATTATCAAATAGAATGTAATAGATATCATTCATTATTGATTAAAATTAGGAAGCATAAATTCCATAATTATCAATTACAGGAATCGATAAATTACCTGATGATTATTAATTTTAATATTGTTAAAAAACAGTGTTTGAAAAACACATATAAGTTTTAAATTGTAAATATGATGAATTATTAATTTATAGCTCATTTTTGGATATTTAAAGAAGTCCACTCTTCGTTTAATTAACACTATACTTTTGAGAACATTTCAAATGATCAATTTAATTTGTTAAATTAATAATTTTGAAATTCATAATTTATAAATCATATTCTTTCATTATTTATTCGACTACAGCTTTTTGAGATTTGTTCAGAATATATCAGATAAATATAAATAATTTTAATTCTATCTAAAAACTACATTGGAATTGATGGTTTGCAATTCAATAACAATTATAAAAATATTGTAATATTCGAAGTGAATTATACTTTATTATAATACTTCAATTTGTCATATAATTTATGAAATAAAAAAAATTATAAAAAGATGGGATAAAAATTTTAATAAATAAAAAATTCAGTAAATTAATGAATATTAATGTTCAGAAATCGTTTACATTAAATAGTAAAAATAGAAAAAAAAAATTTTATTTTTTGATAAATGAGCATTATATTAAATTATTAGGCTAAAAATAAATGAACAAGACAATTTATTCTAAGAAACAGAAAAATGAATATTAATTATAAATATAAAATTATTTATAGTATTTAAAATGAAATATTTAAATATTATAAAATTAAAAAAATACACTAGAGGCTTTAGATATAATTTATTGTTTTTAATCTTCCAAACTTTAATTAATCTGAAGTTAAAACTTACTGTGCTACAACATTTGTGGCTATTATTTTTCATGCTTAAATTGATTTTTAATATTAATTTAGGCATATTTCGAATATTTTATTATTTGATGTGACATGCTCTAACAAAATAGATATTTTTATACTTTTTATATTTTATTACATAATATCTCCAAATATATAGGTTTAAAATTGTGATATCTGGATAAAAGCTTAATTTAGAAATTCTTATATAATTGGTATAATATTATTTTATATATATATTCTAAACATATTAACTTTGATTGAGTTTATGTCAACTCCTAAAAATTAAAAAAACAAATTATATTTAACTTTTAAATTTTAATTTTGAAGAACATAATTTAATAATAGGAAATTAGTTTATATATTAAATATGGAAAAAGTATTTAAATTCTAATACAAATCATTAGAAAAGGATTTTTGGAGTGGATACTCTTCAAGATTTTGAAAGATGCTCTTTAAAATGGACTTGAATCTGTTCAAATTATTTCAATTTTGATTCTAGATTTTCATCATCATCATCACCAAAATCATCTAATTAAAAGTCAGTTTATTTTTATTTAGGTATTTTTTTTTATATTTCTAAATCTTCAAAGTCTTGAAATTATCCTACTTTTTATAACTATCCTTCCTTTTTTTTAGTTTAACCAGTCTATTGTTTCATTAGAGATGATTCTCTTGAAAAAGAGCTTTATCTTGAATTTTATCTAGAACGACTTAACTCAATAAATATATATATAATACCCAGTAGATTTTTATCCAAATCTGCCACCTATCTATTAAATTACAGAGGGTACATAATTTAACATAACAGAAGATTGTTGACTAAGATTTGATTCACATAATTTATTTTTTTTTTCAGGTTTCTCTGAAATTTTAAATACATCATCTGATGCAAGTTCAAATTCTTTACCAGATAATCTTGGTTGTTATCCATCTGAAGATTTGGTAGAAGTAGTTGATTAATCATTCCAATCAAATTTTCGATCTAATTAAAATCCTTATTGTTAAGCAATTTTTTAGAATAAACTAAACAAATATTTATAATCTGGAGTTGAAGTAAATTTAAGTTTTTAAACATAATCCATATATCTTTAAATCTCAATTGGTAAACCTTTACATAAATCCTTACTATCTAATTCCATTTTGAGTTTACCAACTAATTTAGTTTTTTCTTTATCAGATGAAGAAGTAATATTTTACCAAGGTAAATTACCTTTTAAAAGATATATAAAGACATATCCTAAACTTTCTAAATCATCACGTCTTGATAATTCATATCCTTTATGTGCTGGAATACTTGCATATCTAGTAGTACCCATAAATGGTTTTTGTTCTTAAAATGGACTTAAGATTAAAGAAGAAAATTACATATGTTGTCCATTGGTTTTATATTTTTTAGATATGCCAAAATCAACTAGATAAACTGAATTAGTATCATTGCCTCTACCCATAAGAATGTTTTCTGGTTTAATATCTCTATGGATCACACCTCTTAAATTTCAAGATTATTGATTACCTTTTATGAACTTCTTCAATTATGTCTAGTATTTGTTCTGCCAAATTACATACACATTTTAGAGAGAACTTTCTAAATCTCTTTAAATAATGAGAGAGATCTCTACCCAGTAATTACATGGCCATACAATTAGTATTATATTCATTACCATACCAATAGAGTTTAGGGATTCCTACAAGTATTTTAATTATCTTACCTTAAACTCCTCTTAATTCTTCTATTATTTATATTTCTCTCTCTAAACTTAGCATATTACCATTTTCTTTTTCTACTTTTAGAGCAACATATTCTCTAGAAACTTTGTCTTAACAAATATAAACAACTCCAAAGGAACCTTTATATATAATTATATATTACCTGCACTTAGTTTCTCTTTCTAGACAAACCTTCCATAATAAACTCGATTTTTTTCTTATTATTACATTAATTATATTATAATATTTATTAATCTTTCTCATTTAGATGTAAGTCCTTTAGCTTTTGGATAATTCTGCTCTTATAAATTGACACTCTTTTTTGCAGATTCAATTCTTTTAGAAGATGGTCTCTTTTTAGCTGATTATGGTTTCTTAGCAGATTGTAATCTTTTTTGAACTTTTTTCTTTTCTTATGGTGCCAATTGTTCTTCTCTTATTAGTCCTTCTTCTGTATATGCAAAATAAACATTTGGATGACTTAGTAACTCTTGTAATTTCTCTTCGCTATTAATTTAATCAGCCACATTCATTTATTATTATTGTTCTTACATTGCCTATTAGATTTAAGTTTTTGTCATTTTGCCGGAATAATCTAACCCTTGGATTGTCCATGCTTCTGCTGCTTCATTATACAACGCCAACATCTACATAGTCTCTAAAAACTTAGGAGGGATGAAATAATCCAAAATAAATTACTTCAATTTAACTTCTTATAGAATCTCTCTTTTTCTTATTTATAAATCTTCAATTTCTTTAGCCATGAATTCATCAGTCTCTTTATTTTCAAACTCTAATTAACGAGTCTTTTATTAAAGTGTCTTTATTCTTCTTGTCTTATCTTCCAATTCCTCCTTAATTGAATTATATTTAGTTTATAATTCTAAATTGAATTCTTCCTTCTTCTATAATTCTAAAGCTCTTTTTGCAGCTTCAGCTTTCTCTTTTTCAATCAATTTTCTTGCCTCTTCTAATTCTTTCTCTTTCCTTCTTGCTTCCTCAACTTCAGTATGACCATTAACTAATTTTTATTCCATCTTCTAAATAGTTTTAATAAGTTTTTATTGTGTTTCTCTTGCATTATTAGCCAATTCCTCTTTCTCTTATAATTGCTATTTATAATGTAATTTTATTATACTTTCAATAATTTCATCTTCTCCTCTTCACCTAAATTTTTTTATTAATCAATCTTCCTTCTTTCCTCTTCTATCTTCTTTTTTAATTCCTCCTTCTCTCTCTCTATTATATTCTCAGCTTCCTTTATCTTATCAACATTCTTAACCTTTACTACTTTCTATACTAAAACTTCCTACCCAGGATTCATCATAGCCCCTCCACCTTCAATTGATGCTTCCAATTATTATTTTAATCTTAAATTTTTGATTAATTTCTATACTTCATAATTTCCTCTTAAAATTATCTAATCTAAGCATCCTTTGGATCTTCATTAATTTTAGGTTCATTCTTAATTTACTTGGCTCTATGAGCATATCTTAAAGTTGATATAGTTTCATCATAATTATAATCAGCTGGACCAATATTGGCAATCATTACTGTCTTTGTATTTCCTCCCAAAGAATCTTATAATAGTCTTGTTAATTTTGAATCTCTATAAGGTATATGTTATGATTTATTATCCACCAATGCACTGATCACATTACCCAAAGTTGTTAAAGACTAATTAATATTGATAGCTTCCTTCAATCTATCTCCTGTTGCATGAGTCTTACTTTATCTCTCACTACCTGCTAGATCTACTAAATTCAATTTGCCAACAGTCACATGACTCTATCCTTACACCATTTCATTTGTCTCTACTATTATTTAGAACAAAGAATGTGAACGAGATGAATCCTAATTCATAGCTGTAGCACCTACAGCTCTATTCTCTCTTCCATGTAATAATTTCTCTCTCATTTCTTAAGGACTCTCAATCATGAATTTACTCAAATCTTTTATATATACTCCTGTATCTGGATTCTCACGTATCTCTAATTTGTTTTTAATATTCTTTGAAAGTAAATCACGAATCTCTTCATTGTATAATTCCAAAAATGAAACCTTCACTAAAAATTATTTATTCTTTGCCATATTTTCTATTCTCTCAAATATATGATCAAATGTTCGAGGAATAATTCCTCTCAATGTTGGAGGATCATCTTTACCTTCCATAGTATGTGTCTTCCCTGTTCCTGTTTGACCATAAGCAAATATTGTTCCATTATATCCTTCCAATACACTCTCTACAATAGGAGAAGCAGTTGAATTATACACATTTTCTTATTAAGATTAGGTGTCAAAGATTTAATCAAATGTAAATTGTTTTGGCACCTCATCCACTATTTTTGGATTTCTCACAGTCACTTATCCATTCTTAGTGTCCATATTTACTATACAAACACGTCCATCCTTCTTTTCTGTCTCGTTTATAGGACGACATCGAATTACGACTCGTACACATTCAAATTTCTTACTCATTAATTTCTTATTTAATTATATTTATAATGTATTCTTTTGATTCATAAAAAAGATGCAATTAAATACAATAAAAAATAATTCCTAATATGACTCTCAATTCATTTTTATTCATAATATTATTTATAATATATTATAATAACAAGGGATTTATAAGGTTAATTCTACTTAGAATATCGTTGTCGGCCATACTAAGCCTAAAGCACCGGATCCCATTCGAACTCCGAAGTTAAGCGGCTTAAGGCGAGGTTAGTACTAAGGTGGGGGACCGCTTGGGAAGTCCTCGTGTTGACAACCCTTTTTTTTTATTTTTTCATTAAAAAAATTACATTTTCATTTTACTTAAGGTGATTCATGAATATTCTTAAAAATGTATAGATGCCGAATTTTAAATCTCGTTCTAAAATATATTTTATTTTGATTTACAAATAAAGAGACAATCTCATTCATAAATGAATTCATTATGAATCAATAGAAGTCACTCAAAATATGATTTTTGGTTGAATATTAATTATTATTTTATCATACTTTATATTTTAATATTTCATCCTTGAATTATGGGCTGTTCCATTCAAAAACACAAGCTTCCCCTATCTCAATAAAATATATCTGTAAACTTAAAAATTAATATCTTAGCTCTCCGTTAAAACTCAAACTCCCTAATCTTCATAGGATATTACTGAGCGAGAATAAAATCTAAAAACTTTGAAATAGCTATTGAAAGGCTCGAATTTTGCTATTTCATAAGTGTAATCAACTAATAGCAGAAGAAGAAATAATCATATATAAAAATAATGATATTCGATATTATGTTTATGCTGATATATTTAAATATTAATCTAAAAATATGATTTCCTTCTTAAATGAAGACAAATGCTTGAAATAATCCTTACTTTGAATTAAATTTAGGTATAATTAGTGATGATCATATATCTATTTAAAAATATCTATTTTTATATTAAAGTAATATTAGATGTGGGATTTTATTATATACAAAAAGATGAATAGATAAATCTGAAAATTATTGAATAACAAGTTAAAAGTCATTCTTTTTGAATGTCTAAAAAAATAATAAAAAACATTATTTATGATATCAATATATAAAATTAAGTTCCTTTTAAGGAATTACAAATTTTAAAGAGACTTAAAAATAATATCTGACAGTTGTGATTTATTTTAAATTTTTTTAAAATAAACTATATTAATTTGGATTGATTAACAATAAATTACTTTTTTTTTTTTATTTTATTATATTAATTAAAGAAATATAAATAAATTCACTAGTTAAAAATCAATATTTGTCATAATTTTAATTTAGTGCAAGATTAATAATCTATGATGAGTTCATTTTTCTATTTATTTATTTTTAGTATATTTAGGAATATATTGTCAAATAAAAATTTGGATATTAAAAATAGGCTATTCTTCTTTTATAGTCCTAACATAATCCAAAAATTGAAAATTATTAAATATCATTTGATATATTCATTCATTTTAAACTTTCTTATTTTATGAGAATGTTTCTAAGATATTCCAATGATTTACAATTAAGAAAATGCTTAATTTGGAATATTTAAGGTATTNTAAATATCGTTGTCGGCCATACTAAGCCTAAAGCACCGGATCCCATTCGAACTCCGAAGTTAAGCGGCTTAAGGCGAGGTTAGTACTAAGGTGGGGGACCGCTTGGGAAGTCCTCGTGTTGACAACCCTTTTTTTTTATTTTTTCATTAAAAAAATTACATTTTCATTTTACTTAAGGTGATTCATGAATATTCTTAAAAATGTATAGATGCCGAATTTTAAATCTCGTTCTAAAATATATTTTATTTTGATTTACAAATAAAGAGACAATCTCATTCATAAATGAATTCATTATGAATCAATAGAAGTCACTCAAAATATGATTTTTGGTTGAATATTAATTATTATTTTATCATACTTTATATTTTAATATTTCATCCTTGAATTATGGGCTGTTCCATTCAAAAACACAAGCTTCCCCTATCTCAATAAAATATATCTGTAAACTTAAAAATTAATATCTTAGCTCTCCGTTAAAACTCAAACTCCCTAATCTTCATAGGATATTACTGAGCGAGAATAAAATCTAAAAACTTTGAAATAGCTATTGAAAGGCTCGAATTTTGCTATTTCATAAGTGTAATCAACTAATAGCAGAAGAAGAAATAATCATATATAAAAATAATGATATTCGATATTATGTTTATGCTGATATATTTAAATATTAATCTAAAAATATGATTTCCTTCTTAAATGAAGACAAATGCTTGAAATAATCCTTACTTTGAATTAAATTTAGGTATAATTAGTGATGATCATATATCTATTTAAAAATATCTATTTTTATATTAAAGTAATATTAGATGTGGGATTTTATTATATACAAAAAGATGAATAGATAAATCTGAAAATTATTGAATAACAAGTTAAAAGTCATTCTTTTTGAATGTCTAAAAAAATAATAAAAAACATTATTTATGATATCAATATATAAAATTAAGTTCCTTTTAAGGAATTACAAATTTTAAAGAGACTTAAAAATAATATCTGACAGTTGTGATTTATTTTAAATTTTTTTAAAATAAACTATATTAATTTGGATTGATTAACAATAAATTACTTTTTTTTTTTTATTTTATTATATTAATTAAAGAAATATAAATAAATTCACTAGTTAAAAATCAATATTTGTCATAATTTTAATTTAGTGCAAGATTAATAATCTATGATGAGTTCATTTTTCTATTTATTTATTTTTAGTATATTTAGGAATATATTGTCAAATAAAAATTTGGATATTAAAAATAGGCTATTCTTCTTTTATAGTCCTAACATAATCCAAAAATTGAAAATTATTAAATATCATTTGATATATTCATTCATTTTAAACTTTCTTATTTTATGAGAATGTTTCTAAGATATTCCAATGATTTACAATTAAGAAAATGCTTAATTTGGAATATTTAAGGTATTTTCTTTTTTTTACTTTTATTATTTAAACTTTAATATATCTATATATCTTCAATACAATTAGTTTATTATTTATTATGTTCTAAATCATAATGTTCCAAATATTTAGCAATCATTTTATAAATCAAACTTGAATGAATTTAAAATAGTATATATATATATATAATTCAATTTTAATCAATGACTAAAATTATCAGGATATAGAAAGATAATCAAGGATGAATAATATTTATTAATGATGAATGGTTTGATATATATGATAATTTACATATAGATAAATATTTAAGATCTAAAATAGACTTTTTTATATAAATAGTTTATTTATTAATGGAAATAAATAAATAAAATAAAAAAGAATAAAATTAAAAACAATAAAATATTAAAAGTTTACTTTGCAAACAAAAATATTAGATGAAATACAGGAGCAATTGATCTACATCAACTTAAAAGTAATGGTTTTACAAGAATTTATTTATAGAGTATCATAAATTAAGTCTAGTTGAGTAAAATAAGAATTTCAATTGTATTGTAAAATTTAATCAATCTCTTTTTTTTCAATTTTTTTTAAGTTAAAATCTTTATAAAAGGATGTATAAAGATTTCTCAAGCATCTTCCTGTCCTCCAAATCGTTATTCAAGATGCCTTTTTAATATAAATTTTTAAATCTGTTGCTTATTTAAATTAAATATTTTAGAATTTCAATATTTTTACCTGTAACATATTCGATCATTTTTCTCTATCATTTTGCCTTTTCATTTATAATGTTA
>CAJJDO010000013.1:51727-116829 GCA_905183005.1 Paramecium pentaurelia | reverse complement strand
TTTTTTTTTTTATTTTATTATATTAATTAAAGAAATATAAATAAATTCACTAGTTAAAAATCAATATTTGTCATAATTTTAATTTAGTGCAAGATTAATAATCTATGATGAGTTCATTTTTCTATTTATTTATTTTTAGTATATTTAGGAATATATTGTCAAATAAAAATTTGGATATTAAAAATAGGCTATTCTTCTTTTATAGTCCTAACATAATCCAAAAATTGAAAATTATTAAATATCATTTGATATATTCATTCATTTTAAACTTTCTTATTTTATGAGAATGTTTCTAAGATATTCCAATGATTTACAATTAAGAAAATGCTTAATTTGGAATATTTAAGGTATTTTCTTTTTTTTACTTTTATTATTTAAACTTTAATATATCTATATATCTTCAATACAATTAGTTTATTATTTATTATGTTCTAAATCATAATGTTCCAAATATTTAGCAATCATTTTATAAATCAAACTTGAATGAATTTAAAATAGTATATATATATATATAATTCAATTTTAATCAATGACTAAAATTATCAGGATATAGAAAGATAATCAAGGATGAATAATATTTATTAATGATGAATGGTTTGATATATATGATAATTTACATATAGATAAATATTTAAGATCTAAAATAGACTTTTTTATATAAATAGTTTATTTATTAATGGAAATAAATAAATAAAATATTAAAAGTTTACTTTGCAAACAAAAATATTAGATGAAATACAGGAGCAATTGATCTACATCAACTTAAAAGTAATGGTTTTACAAGAATTTATTTATAGAGTATCATAAATTAAGTCTAGTTGAGTAAAATAAGAATTTCAATTGTATTGTAAAATTTAATCAATCTCTTTTTTTTCAATTTTTTTTAAGTTAAAATCTTTATAAAAGGATGTATAAAGATTTCTCAAGCATCTTCCTGTCCTCCAAATCGTTATTCAAGATGCCTTTTTAATATAAATTTTTAAATCTGTTGCTTATTTAAATTAAATATTTTAGAATTTCAATATTTTTACCTGTAACATATTCGATCATTTTTCTCTATCATTTTGCCTTTTCATTTATAATGTTAAGATAGTTTTACTCTTGAAACAATTTAATAATCAAAAATAATTCAGTTTAAGTGTATTTAGCATAGTATAATTTAGTAATGAAATTGTGTTTTGTTATTTCAAGAACATTTTGTTCTGTTTGTATATTTATTTTATATTTTAATGTATAAGCAGCTTTGTTTATTACATCTTTCATAGCATATAATTAAATATTAGTTTTATGTTAAACTAACATTACTCTATCATATATACTCTTTCATAAATTCCTAAATTAACTAAAGTTAATACTGATAGCGTAATGAAGTGATTTAATGAAACCTTTACATCATTCTCATCTTATTATGGAAACTCAGATATGACTTTTTGATCATCCTTGTTTTGATTATATTGTTATATTGGATCATCATCAAATAAAACTTATAGGTCTTCTTTAAAACAAATCAAACCCATACTTAAAAATATTTTAATATTACCAGCGCCAAACAATTAAATTTAAAAAAATTTGAGTTATGATTTACTCTCTACTGTAATAACATCTTTAAAATGAACTTGTTGGATCAAAGCATCAACTCACTGAGTTTCAGTTGCTCAATGTTTCTGATAATATCTATTAGGATACTAAAGATTTCAAATATTTCCTTAACATTAAAAATCATACACAATCTACTCTAATTATTTAGTAGTATAAATTTGAATATGAATACAACTTTGAGAACAACACAGTAGAATAACTAAATTGTCTAATTAATTAAGTCAATGATGATCAAACTAACATTTCAATTAATTTGCTTTAATACCAACATCCAATTCCAAGCCTACTAATTAAAAAAGCCTTTATAAAAAAACAAACACCTTAACCAGCACTTCAACCTCATTAAATTTACACTTTGATTTCTTAAAATTCTACATATTAAAAGATAGATGTTAGTTTCTCAAATTTAGATCTAATTTAAAGATCAGACAATATTGTTTATAAAGTAGTAACAGATAAAGAGAAAGTAAGTAAAAAAAAAATAAAAATTGAAAAACCATAAACAATAGATATCGATTCAATTAAAATGACTAAGGTTTAAGAGAATATAGATTCAAAAACAAAATAAGAAAACAATGTAAATAAATAATTGTTTAAATAATCACAAAAAAAACAAGATGAGAAAAATCAAAATCAATAACTAAAATCTTTAGTAAAGAAACTTGATATTCCAGAAAAATGGAAATAAGTCTCTTAAGAATTTAGTGAATCTCATAAAAAAGTATGGGATATCAAATATTATGAGAAATTGTTATTATTGACTGAATCTATTTCCAAAAGTATTTAATATTTATACCAATAGAATACTTCTATTAACACATCTTTAAAGAATGTATAGAGGAAGAATATTAAAAGAGATTTATTAAGTATGCTTTGCCACCTAATTTAAAAGATTAATCTATAATAAAAAAGAGAAAAATCTATAGTAAAGATGTTGTTTGTGCTCTTTTTGAATGATAATTTTATCATATATATATATATATATAATTAAATTATGGATTAATAACAAATGTATGATGAAGTTATTGATACAACAAATATTAAAATTGTGGTTCTTGGAGCTGAAGGAGTTGGGAAATCAAGCATAATCAATTAATTATGTGATAGAAAATTTGATCATGAAATTAAATCTACAACCTGTTATAAAATTGATAAAGCTGAATATATAATTAATGATCAATAATACACTTTATCTTTTTGGGATTGTGGTTCCTATCATAATTAATCTTATTAAGATGTTAAAAAGGTAATGGTTGATTTAAATTAGGCATTTTATAGAGGTTCTTTGTTTGCATTTCTTGTAGTTGATGCAAAATGTACTGATTAATTAAAAAGTGCAATTCAATTTTGGGATTAGGAATGTGAAGATTACAATGTATTTACAAAATATATACTTGTAAATAAAATGGATTTATTGGATGACATAGAATTTTTAAATTACAATAAAACTATATCAATTGGATAAACTCTTGAAGATGAAGATTAGATTTAAATTCAAATGATAAATTAGAATTTGAATTAAATAGATCATAAACATGAAATAGAATTAATGATTAATGATTTAGGCCTGAATATATAATTGTTTTTTGGTAGTGCAAAAAGTATAGAAATGGGTTACAAAAACTTTCTCATTAAATTAATTCAAAGTAATATTATGCTTAATTAATAGATAATAATATTTTTAATCTTCAAAAGGCTGATTCTGATAGAAGAATTCTAAAAAATAGATAGAATGAATCAAGTATTAGATAATCATTACCTATTGAAAGTTAAAGAAAATCTAGAGAGTAATTAAAATGCAATATCTATTGAATATTTATATTGATAATCTTATCAAAAACAACAAAAATTATAGAAATTTTGATTATTATTTTTTTGGATAAAAAACCAAAAAATTAAAATTAAAATAAATAATTTACACGTATTAAAAATGTCTTTGAAGTTTGAGATAAAGAAGAAACATGTTGCTCGTTCTGAAAGAGTTAAGAGTGTAGAATTACATCCAGAATATTCATGGGTATTATCTGGATTATATAGTGGTGTTATAACAATTCAAGATTATGCTACATAAGTATATTAAATATATAATTAGACTATTGTAAAATAAATAGAAGTGAATCAAAAATAGTAACCTGTTAGATGTGCAAAATTTATAACTAAGAAATAATGGGTTGTGGCTGTTAGTGATGATCTTCAATTAAGAGTATTCAATTATAATACAAATGAAAAAATTAAAGTAAAATGAAGTTAATAGATAGGCATTTGAAGCACATACTGATTATATTAGATGTGTAATAGTACATCCATCTTAACCATATTTAATTACAAGTTCAGATGATACAACTATAAAATTATGGGATATTGATAATAATTTCACATTAATAAGAACATTTGAAGATCATGTTAATTATGTAATGATGGTTGCATTCAATCCAAGAGATCCTAATACATTTGCAAGTGCTAGTATGGATAATACAGTAAAAGTATGGACAATTCAAAATAACAAACCTAATTTCACATTAAGTGGACATGAAGGTGGTGTAAATTGTGTTGATTTTCATCATGGAGATAAACCTTATCTAATATCAGGTGGTGATGATAGATCTATTAAAATATGGGATTATTAAACTAAACAATGTATACATACATTAGAAGCACATTAATAAAATATATCATCAGCAAAATTCCATCCAGATTTACCACTCATTATATCAAGTATTTATTATTTAATATTATTTTATAGCTGCTGAAGATGGAGTTATAAGATTTTGGCATTCAAATACATATAAATTAGAAACATCACTTAATTATAATATGGAAAGAGTTTGGAATTTAGATATAGGAAAAGATAATACATTAGCCTTTGGTTTTGATGAAGGAACTGTTGTTGTTAAAATTGGTTAAGATGAACCTATTGTATCTATGTAATAAGGTAAAGTAGTATATGGTAAGAATTTTGAATTCTTTACTATTAATCTCAAAGCTATTAATAATACATCAAATGATGGATAAATAGTATAAACAAATTCTAAAGAACTAGGAATTAGTGATATATATCCTTGTGGTGTTAGACATAGTCCTAATGGACATCTATTTGCTATATTTAGTGATTCTGAATATACTATTTATAGATCATAGAATTTTAAGAATTCTGGTTTCGGATCAGGTACAGATTTAATATGGTCATCAAATGGCGATTATGCTGTTAGAGAAATGTATTCAATCAAAATATTTAAAAATAATACTTTGAGTTATGAAATGAAAACAGATTATATGGTTGAATAATTATTTGCTGGACCTTTGTTGGGAGCTAGAAGTTCTGAATTTATAATATTTTATGATTGGGAAACAGCTAAAGTTATAAGAAGAATTGATGTCTCTCCTAAAAAAGTAATTTGGAATGACACAAATACTATAGCTGCTTTGGCAACAAATGAAGAAGTGTATTTCTTATAATATGATCCAGAATAATTACCAATATTTATATAATAAGAGGAAGAACCTGATGGATTTGAAGATTCATTCTAACCATTATGTGATATTACTGAATCTATTAATTCTGGTTATTTCATATAAGATGTTTTTTATTATACTACTGTGAATGGTAAAATAGCATACTCTGTTAATGGAAAAATTTTCATTGTAGATTAAGATAAAAGATATTTCATTATTGGTTATATCCAACAATAAAATAAACTCTATCTTATTGATAAAAACTATACTATTATTAGTTATGAAGTTAATAGTAATGTTGTTGAATTTCAAACTTAAATACTTAAAAAATAGTATTAAAAGGCAGAAGAAATACTATAAACTATTCCACTTTAATACTATGATAAATTATCTAAGTTTTTAGACACTCTTAATTTAAAAGAATAGGCATATAAATTAGTCTAAGATTAAGATCATAAATTTGATCTTGCTCTATAACTTGCCTTTGTAGATGATGCTTTCCAAATAGCATAACAAACATAAGATACACTTAAATTAAGATAAGTTGGTGATCTTGCCTTACAATAAGGAAGAATTAAAATAGCTGTTTAAGCATTAGAATAAGCAGATGATTTTGGAGGACTTTTATTAATTTATTCCTCTTTAGGATTGAAGAATCAATTATTATAATTAGGAGATAAGGCTTTTCAACAAACAAAAATGAATATTGCATTCTCTTCCTATTTCTTATGTGCCAATCTAGATAAATGTCTTGAAGTTCTTATTAAAAGTAATAGAATTCCTGAAGCTGCTTTCTTTGCTAAAACATATTGTCCTTCCAAAATTAGTTCCATTGTTAAATTATGGAAAGAATCTTTAGCTAAAACACATCCAATCATATGTAAAATGTAAACTATAAATCTTAGCCTAAAAAATTGCCGATCCTTTTGATTATCCTGCTTAATTCAATGATCTTAAATTAGCTATTAAAGTTGAATAATTCTATGAAAATATTAGAAAATAAGCTATTCCAGCTGATCAATTTAAATAAGTATTAATTTTCATTACTTTTATAGTTCTAAGAATTCTTGAATCAAGATCTATTTACATAATTACAAAATAACCCAAATTTGGATCTTTCACAATTCACTTATGGATCTGGTTGAGAATTATATAATGTATATCATATTATATATTTTATTAATTAATATGAGCATCAATCAATTAGATTATACATGTAATGATTTCAATCATCTATTGTAATTATTAGAAATTTAATAACCATACAATTTACAACTTTAACTCAAATAAGGTTTATTTTATCATTAATTTTAAGCTTAATTATTATACATTACCTAAAATTATGATTAAGCTAAGATTCTTTATGATAAAGCTCTTAGAATAGATCCAAACAACTTTTAAATATATATAGACAAAGGTTTCATTTATATTAATTAGTAGCTAAAACCTTATTATAATTAAAATAATTTAAAGAAGCAATTGAATGCATAGAATTAGCAGATAAGAGAAGTTCAAATAATCCTTTAGTATATCTTGCAAAAGGTATTTAGAGTAATTAAAAAAAGGACAAATTCTTGAATCCTTACATTAATCAGAAGAATCACTTTATGTTTATAATTAAGCTTTGAATTATGCTAGATACAGTCATGATATTCCTATTGCTAAAGGTTTAAATATCATATAATAGTAGCTAAACTTCTATATAAATTAAATAAATTTAATGAAGTTATTAATACTATGGATGAAGCTATAGCATAAGATCCATATAATTTAGATCTATTAACATTTAAAGTTAAGATGTTACTTTTAATGAATAATTTTTAAGAAGCTAAGATTACTAGTTTAGAAGTAGCAAAAATAGATCATGAATTTATGACTTCAAAATTTGATATATTATTTAAATAGAATTAGTTAAATAAAAAAAATTCATTTATTGAAGAAGATCCATTATAATCGTTTTATGGTTATGAGGTTTATTTTCTAAAGGGTTTAAATTAAAAATATTTTTATAGCTTTTGTTTTACATGGTTTATAACAAATCGATGAAGTTATTGAATGCTATGATTAAGCAATAGCAAGATTTCAAAATCACAAAGAAATCTATCTTGAAAAAGGTAATTTATAACTCAATTTATATAGCAACTTATTTAAATTAATTGTATAAGTTTGATCAAGCAATCAAATGCTACGATCATATCATTAATTAATTTCCTCTTGATTGTAATGTCATTTTAAAAAAGGGTATTAATGATTATAAGTTAATAGGTTAAAGCTTAATTTCTTAACATAAATATTAGATGGCATTGGAACTTTATGATGAAGCAATTGCAAAAATAGAAAAGAACTTAGATTTATTAATTGCCAAAGGTATTCTCTATGATAATGTGATTAGCTTAGCTTTTAGAAAATTTGCATCTTTATGATACAGCTATGACATGTTATGAATAAGCAATTAAATAATTTCCATATAAATTTGAATCCTATTACTATTAAGGTATTTTTATAAATAAATTTAGGCGAATTTTTAATTAAATGGAATAAGTATATTCAGGCAGTTGAGTCTTACTAGAAAGCTCTTTAATATTCTCCGAATAATCATTAAATTTACATAAAAATCAGTGAATTTTATATCTATTTGATTTAGTTACTACTTTAATTTAGATACAAAGAAAAGCAGAAGCTATTTCACTTTTCAAAGAAGCATCTCTAAAATTTCCCTATGAATTCAATATACAAATAATTCTATGTATAAAGATTTCATTATTTAGTCTCACAAATAATCTATTCAATTAATTTGTTTGAAGCAATAGAACATCAAAATCTGATTTTAAGACATGATGCTAATAACCATTTACCAAATTTAGCAAAAGGTATCAGTTTAATAGTTATATTTTAAGGCATTATCCTAGATTTTTAGGCTCATAAATAGGAAGCAATAGAACAAATAGATAAAGCAATTATTTTAAACCCATACTTTACATTTTCATATATAGAAAAGAGTAAGAAATTAATAAAATTAGGTAAATCGATATATAACATTTATGAAATAAATGAAAGTATTGAATGTTTAGATCAAGCTCTTTTGATAGATCCTTATAATTCTTAAATTTATATAGAAAAAAGTAAAGTTTTCGTAGATTGATTTATTAGCTAATATCTTAATTGATGCATCTAGATATGCTGAGGCATTAATTTGTTTAAAAATAGCAATGGAGAGAGCATAATATGATGAAAATATTGTTAAAATTCAAGGTACTTAAATATAAAATACTAGCTTAAACAATAAAAAATAGTGAATTAAAAATCAATATCATAGAGTGTTATGATGAAGCCTTAAAAAAGAATCCATACCAAATTGAATTATATTGTTGTAAAGGTAAAACAAAAAATTATAAAATATAGGATAAGTATTATTCAATTAAATGGAATATGAAAAAGCTATAAAGTATTATGATTAAGCCATTCAAATGAACCCATTTTATATTGAAGCATATTTATAAAAAGGTAATATTTTAAAATAAGAATAGCAAATCAATTACAGTAATTAAAGTAATATGATTAAGAAATCTCTCAATATGATATAGCAATATCGATAGATCCTACCAATTCTTAAGTTTACTAGAAAAAAGGTGAATATTTATTTATATGACAGCATTTTCTTTAGCAAATATAAATAGATTAGAAGAAGCAATTTAATGTTTTGATAAAGGAATTAAATATAATCCAAATAATAAAGAAATTTATTTATAAAAAGGTTGGAGTATTATTTCATATAATAGCTGAATTTTTAAGTATATATGATAAAAGAAAAGAGGCTATCTAATAATGTTTTAGTGATGAAATATTGGCATTAATAAATGATCCTTAACTCTATCATAAGAAAGGTAAAATCTATTAATACATAGCTTCATTGTTACTAAAAGAGGAGAAAGCATATGAAGCTATGCAATACTATAATATAATTTTAGCCAGATTTCCTGAAATGACAAAAAGTCTTAGATTTAAAGGTAAAAAAAGATAAAAATTTTGTTTTAGGAATTTGTTTATTTTTATAGTAAGATTTTAGAAAAGTCATTTAATATATAAGATTATTTTCAATATTAGATAATTAATCAAATTATTCAGTATAAGAGATTATAGAAAATTTTTGATAAATGATATATAATTTATAATTATAATTCATCTTAAGATAATAAATGTTGATATGAATTAAGGTTGAACTTAAAATGAATTAACTTAAATTTGAGTTTTGGTTTTGTTTAGTGTTTGCCAATCTATAATAAATAATTAAATTTAATACTTAATTTAGTAGATTACCATTCTTCAATTGTCATAAGCCCATTCATAGTAGTTTAATAATATTAAACACTTTTAGGTAATTAGAAATCAATGATACCAACTTCTTATAAGTTATGTATTCTCACAATGAAATATTGTTATTTGGGTTCAATTCTTATTTTAGATATTGAATCTTCATCTAAAACTACTATTTCATCAAGATAACTTTATGGAATAACTTTATTTTTTTAAATATTGAATTTTGAAAAGAAATCTTCTGCAAAATATTTAAGAGCTATCATATCTTCTCTTAATTAAATTTTTCTGGCTTTATTTGGATCTTAAGTATTTTAAAAAAAAACTAGTTAATGAAATAAAGTTTAAGATATTCCTTTTTTATTATTACATGTATTTGTTTTTTAACATTTTGGATCATCAATATCTTCTTTTAAGGCTTCTCCAACTCCTCTTCTATCATCAGTTCCAATTCTTCTATGAATCATTAATTCAATTTATCCTTTTTTTAAACTTGTACCTCCTTAAGATCTATCATTAATAATAGCTACTGTTTAACCATTAGTTTAATTTAACAATATCATATTAGTAACTGGATAATAATTTTATGAAACAGGTTCTGTATCTATTAAATTAAATGTTTCTCTATAATTTTTAACTCTCTTTTATAAATCTAATCCATTACTATCAGTATAAAATGTATCATTATTTTCAATATCTGTATCAATTAACATTACTATTTCTTTTCCTGATTTATTTATAAATTCAATTGAATCCAAAAATGTCTCTATTTCATATTCATCTTACAAATGTTTATATTTTCTTATTTTAGTAGTTACATCATTTCTTTTAATAATTAATTCAGTGACAATATCATCATAATGTATGGATGAATTTATAATGTTACCATAAGGATTTAATTATCCATCAGGTCTAAAAATATATGCTCCACTTGGTTATCTATAATCAGATGAAGATACATAATAAGCATAAGTTAATTTAAAAGTATTATTGGTTTTTGTTTAATTATTTAGAATTGTAGATAAATCAGTATCATCATTTATACTAATTTATATTCTTTTTGTATTAAATGGATGTTTATCAATAGATGGTATTATTTTATAAAATTAAGTTTCTTCTATATTATCTTCATCAATAATAAAATATAACACACAATCTTAATTATCACATAATAAAGTGTAATTGAGAGAAATATTATTTTCATCTAAGACTGTATAATGAAGATTAGGAACTGGTAATTTAATAATCCTATTTTAATTCATTAATAATGCTAAGAGTACAGTTTTATTTTAATTTAACCACACATCTAATTATTTACATTCAGAAATAGTTTTATTATAATAACATGTATGATATTCATAATTTTTATATTCCAATAATTATTCAGTTAATATTGATACATGTTTTCTCATGTATTAATCTAATAAAGTTGATGATTATTATAATAGTTTAATATAATCATCATTAACAAATTATTTTGCTGTTCCAGTAATTGCATCATGATGTTATACAATACCCATATTTTAATTATGATTAGATAATAGTTATAATAATTCATCCTCATCTTTTATATTATCATAAGAAATTTATTTGGATAAGAAAGTTTTTATTTATTAAAATTCTTTACTTAATTATCTCACATAACCTTTAAAACTAATTCTGGAAGTATAATAACCAGTCCAATAAGATTGATGATTATCTGAATATGGAAAAAAATCATCAAATTTTACAGAATATTATAAATTTTATTGGTTTAATCTTTTTAAATATTGATGAGGAGTTGAAAAATGAATTTATTATGTACCATTTTTCTAATTGATATTATCAATGAGTTTTTCAATATTTTTGTAATAACTTTCAGCAGATGACCATTCATTATCATCTCCTAAGGTATGTACAATTGTTTCTCCTTTATAATAATTAGCTTATTATCCAAAATATTCTAATAATTAATTAGCTTTTTAATTGACTTAATTAGATTAAATTTCAGGTGAAGATCTCAAAGGATCAAAATCAAATCCTGGAGGACTTGAATAATGTCTATAATTAATATGACAAAATAATTCAATCCCTGGTTTTGGATTCCATATAAATTCTAAATTTTTATTCTTCAATCTCTCCGATTTATCTATTTAATCAATTCTAGCAAAATATTATCCATCCATTCCCATCATATAAGATATATATGCAAATGTTGATGAATGTCCAAAAGGATCAATTTACCAACCAACTCTTGGAATAATTCTAAATTATTCATATAAATATGTATGACCTCCAGTAAATGAATCTATTATATCTTCATAATAAGTTGTGGCTTCATCATTCATTGACCATCCTCCAGCTGCAAACTCTAATTACCCATTAATGATTAATTTATTAATCATTTATTTTGTCTCAATATCCTATTCTTCATACCATTTTTTAAAATAAATTGTTTCAACCTACACAAATCTTCTTCCTGAATCTTTTGATAAAGCTGTTGAATATGATGATATTATATTTTTTACTCCAGGTCCATTATCATAGATATTCCATACAGTATCTAACCAACCAACATCATCATGTGAATGTGGTAAAAAATAAATCACCTTTGATTCTACATATTATAAATGTAATAAACAAAGCAATATAAACATTAATAATTTAAATAATTATTTTATATTCTAAATTTTACCTCTTCAATCATCATAATAACCTTTATAAAATTCATCTATTATCATTCTTAAGTGATTTTATTGATATAATTTACAAATCAAAAGACAATAAAATTTAAAATTAAATATTGATGTGTAGTTAATTTTTAATACTAAATAACTGATAGTGAATTAAATTATGTAATCTCATCATTAACATTAATTATCTACTTAATAGAAAACACAATTATTAACAAAATGGGACATAAATTATGATGGAATTATGATTTGATATCTCATACAATCTTTTTTATTGAAAGATCTATTTATCATTAAAGGATTTCTAATATATAACATAAATAAAACAAAACAAGAATATATTACATGAAGAATAATACTCAACAGACTCCAATTTCTCCAAAAATGGCCATGTATAAGAATGCAATGAAAAACAAACATAATCAACTCCCTTAATTAAGTGAACAGCTACAAAAGAACCAGAGTCTCGCTTAATTTCAGGAGTAACAACAAAGTTAAAGAAGTTAAGAATAAGGAAAATAAGATAAGCTACGTCCAAATAGTTCTTTTAGATCTTTAAAATTCTAAGATTTGAACATGCCTCATAATCCTATTGATGTCATCAAGCTGAAAGACATTCTAGATGGAAATAGAAAGGAAATGAAGGTCAAATAAGATTAATCTTAAGTTTAACATAAGAATTAGCAAGAAAAAAGCTTCACATCTCATAAACACCCTTAGGATGAAGTCTTAACAGAACAACAGAAAGTTGAAAAAAAATTCAATTTAGCAATAAAGGATTATAAACAAAATTTTAAAGAAAATGTAAATTTGGATCTTGAAACACCAAGGTTTTTTGGAATGCCATGATCAATAATACTTTATTGATAAATTATTTTTCTTACCAATTATAAATTTTTTATATTGTGTTTTCAACCTCTGTACAATGGCAATCAAACATTAATAGATTGATGAACCTTTATAATTGTTAAAGGGATTTAAAATACCATTACTTAATACATATTTTCAAGAACCTTACATATCTCCTTAAAATGCTAAGTAATAAATGAGTTCCAGGAGTAATCATCAACCATTTTTTGAATCCCCAACTACAAAAGCAATATCAACAAGTAGAGAATTTTATCGTTTTGAACCTTTAAAAGTTGAAAAAATACAAAAGAACAAATTATTAGAAGAAAGATCATTATCCCCAATAAAACCTAAAATTTTTGAAGATAACAAATTAAAAGGATTATTAAATATTGTTTCAGATAGAAATAAATAAATTCATTTAAAACAATATGACTTTAATGTAGGTGGATCAACTAGTAATACAAAAAAAATAAAGTTTAATTTTAAGAAAATAAATATTAAAATACCTTAAAAAATCCAATTTTCAAAAGAAGATCCTGAAAATAATAAGAAATTCTTAATAAATACTCTTCGAAAAAATTCAGTTATTCATAATTAAGTAGATATTTAAAGACCTGAGAGATCTAAATCTGATATTGAAAGAGTAAGATCAAAATCAAATTTAAAATAAGTTAGTCCATAAAAAGATTAATTAATTGATGAGTAACAAAAAAAGAAAACTGTAAGATTCAATGAATTGGTTGAAATAAGAATGTTTGATAGAATAAAATCTCATTTAATAAAATAGATAATGTGAATTATTATTAATTGACTAAAGTTTTATATAAACTTTCTATATTTATATTAAGTCTGAATGAATCCATAATCATTTAGAACTCCTAAACTATCTTACATCAAATCATATCAACAATTCTTGCTAAATAAAGCAAATATACCTTCACAAAAATCTCGTTTAAACAAGATTAAAATATATCAAACTATAAGATAAGAAAATATTTTATTAGGAATTAAATAAGGATAAGAATCTTGAATGTGATTATATATATTATGAAATTATTATTAATAATTACAATTTCATTTATTAAGAATATTATTAGTTTTTTATATACTTTGAATAAATAATTACGCATTATTGTAAATGAGAGTCACAAGAATGAAATAGTGTACTATGAGATATTATTTTTGTATTCTTTGATAGAGTATTGTAATTTCATAAAAATATTAAAGTAAAATAAAAAAAGATTATGCATTTATAAGTGTCAAAAATAAAAACAATTGAGCCAACTGTTAATTAATAAATGAATTTTTAAACAAGATAATTAAACAAAGAGCCAAAATCCTCTTACTAGTTGCATCGTCGATATTCTATAAATGGTGTTATTAATCAAGATGTTTGCAAAATTTAGGATAAATATTCCAAATAGTTAAATCAATTATTACACATAAAATATTAGAATATGCTTTAACTGTTCAAAAAGAAATAATATATTCAACCTAATTTTAAGTTAGACAATAAGAATTTTGAACATGTAGTAACAAACTAATTTAGAAAAAAGTAATCCTAATTTACTCCATTAAAAAAGAAATTCAATGGAAAAGAATGGCATAAATATAATTATGATAGATATAGATTGTTGAGTAGGTAAGGAAGTATTGAAAAATTAGAAACTAATCGAAATTAAACTATTTAACCATGTTTGCAAATCTCATAAGCAAATAGAGAATAGAGGTCTGTATCTCAAATGAATAATAATAGAAATGAATTAAATAAGAGTTTATATAATGACAGGTGGAAATTTAAAAGAAGCAATTCACAATAAAAAGAAAATCTTATTATTATTTTAATTGATGAAAATTAACACAATTAAAAACAGGACAGAATTGTTTAGATCGATTGAAAATAAATTTACTATCATTTTTTATTTATTTATAATTAATATGAGTTAATTAATTTCAAAAATATTTTTCTAAAACACTGTGTTAGTANTAAATAAAGCAAATATACCTTCACAAAAATCTCGTTTAAACAAGATTAAAATATATCAAACTATAAGATAAGAAAATATTTTATTAGGAATTAAATAAGGATAAGAATCTTGAATGTGATTATATATATTATGAAATTATTATTAATAATTACAATTTCATTTATTAAGAATATTATTAGTTTTTTATATACTTTGAATAAATAATTACGCATTATTGTAAATGAGAGTCACAAGAATGAAATAGTGTACTATGAGATATTATTTTTGTATTCTTTGATAGAGTATTGTAATTTCATAAAAATATTAAAGTAAAATAAAAAAAGATTATGCATTTATAAGTGTCAAAAATAAAAACAATTGAGCCAACTGTTAATTAATAAATGAATTTTTAAACAAGATAATTAAACAAAGAGCCAAAATCCTCTTACTAGTTGCATCGTCGATATTCTATAAATGGTGTTATTAATCAAGATGTTTGCAAAATTTAGGATAAATATTCCAAATAGTTAAATCAATTATTACACATAAAATATTAGAATATGCTTTAACTGTTCAAAAAGAAATAATATATTCAACCTAATTTTAAGTTAGACAATAAGAATTTTGAACATGTAGTAACAAACTAATTTAGAAAAAAGTAATCCTAATTTACTCCATTAAAAAAGAAATTCAATGGAAAAGAATGGCATAAATATAATTATGATAGATATAGATTGTTGAGTAGGTAAGGAAGTATTGAAAAATTAGAAACTAATCGAAATTAAACTATTTAACCATGTTTGCAAATCTCATAAGCAAATAGAGAATAGAGGTCTGTATCTCAAATGAATAATAATAGAAATGAATTAAATAAGAGTTTATATAATGACAGGTGGAAATTTAAAAGAAGCAATTCACAATAAAAAGAAAATCTTATTATTATTTTAATTGATGAAAATTAACACAATTAAAAACAGGACAGAATTGTTTAGATCGATTGAAAATAAATTTACTATCATTTTTTATTTATTTATAATTAATATGAGTTAATTAATTTCAAAAATATTTTTCTAAAACACTGTGTTAGTATTAAGAATACAGGGTTCAATAAATTCTTAATTGTAAGAAATAGATTTATAAATAATAGAGTAAGATAAATTTCTCATCAGTTGGAAAATTAGAATAGAGGAAGTGTAATAGCTTTAGGATTAATTATAAATTCATAAGGGGGATGTCCATATTAAGTAGAAGTGTTAAGTAAGAAAATCAAAAACTATTTAAATGGATTGCCTCTTTATACATTTGCAACTGAATATAGTTTAGGCAATGCTTATCAATTGTTATAATTGGGAAATAAATCATATGCTTAAAATACATCTAAGATTGGTTTTACATAAATGTACAAAAATAAATTAAATTTTGCTGAGTTTCTTTAAAATTATGGAATAAATGTAAAGATCTAATTTATTAAATATAGGCATTGTAATATTAATCAAGTTAAATTGTGAATCATAATTTTGTTATAAACTCATTAGTAAAAAGCAATAGTTAATAAGAAATGGATTATTTAGATCAATATTATGGATTTAAGACTAAATAGTTAACAGAGGAATGTTGGAAGAATAGAAGAGAATTTATAAAAATAAATAAGGAACAATTAGAGAATAATGTATTTTTAGGTAAAGAAGCAAAAGAAATTGGATTAGTGGATGAATTAGGTACTTATGAATAAGTTTTGATGTAACAGTATCCAAAAGCTAAGATTATTCCAATTAATACTGAAGGCAAATTAACAGAGTATGAGAATTGGTTTAATTTATTCATTAAAATATCATAATCAAGTATGTATGGATAATTGATTTATTTATAAAGGAGGTTTTTTAGGATTAGTGTTATTGTTTGGAATTAAAGTTATGGTGAAATGGGGATTGATAATTTATGTATGGAGATAATCTGTCAAATAAAGGAAATTAAAGAAGCTATAAGAATCAAAATAATGAGTTATTTATATCTATCAAAGAAATGTTGTTTAAAATTCATTGTTCTTAACTGTCCAACGTAAATGAAAATGAGCAAGTATCACATTAATATTCATCTTTTTACTTTAAATATATAAGATAAAAATATACTTTTCCTTTTGAAGTTTTGGTTTTTTATTTTTTTGTTATTCTGTATTTTTCAATTTATGCAACAGGTATAATTGGCTAGATCTTATATTATTAAATATTTGATTCACGTGTTTTGTTTTGAATATGACTATGTAAATATGATAGCATCATTATTAATAATGCAATTCTAATTTGAAATTGTGATTCAATACATATTGATTAGAATTATCATAAGGTCTAAAGTTTCTAAATTCATCAATATTAATTATAATCATAATAAAAATGAAATATTAATAATAAATGGTTTGATTATTGTCAAATTATACAATATTTCTCTCATTTTCTATCTCATCATTATTATAGATCAACAATTTAAGAAAATATATCTTAGAAAAAGATTAATTATCTTTTATAAAGTATTTTTAATTTTGATAGTACTGCTTTATCATTATTATCAAAACTTAATATCTAAATGATGCATCAATATTAAGTCAATGATTTTATTAGCTTTCATAATGTGATAGTCAATCATTTAAATATTGAAATTATTTTAATTAATAATCTTACTAAATTTATTGAAAAATAAAGAAGAATTATTCCTCAAATAAACATCTCATATATTAGTTCCTTAACTAGTATTAAAATATATCTAATTATTTTAATAAGTTAAAAAACTTAAAATATTTAAAACAATAAAATACTCAAAAGTCTTTGAATTATAAGCATATTTAAAATAGAATTTGGATTAACTTTTAATATTTATATTAGTCAATTATAAGAGTTTATTACTAATAGATAATTAAGACATACTTTTATTCATATTTAGACAAAATTGTAATAGATGAATAAATGTTGTATAAATTGAAAATGGTTTGAGTAAAATTATTTAGTCTAATAAATTCTACTAAGACCACATATAGATTTAAATTTATTATAAAATATTTGATATATTTTTTATATATTTTATATTATTTAACAATAAAATAAATGTAGAAAATATAAGATGACTAATAATTTATAAAAAATACAAAGAGCATGTAAAAGATGCAAGAAATTGCAGATAGATTAGCATCAACAACTCCTGATTTAACGAAATGTGAGTTTAAATTTAATTTTTAGTTATTAATCCTGAGGCAATCTTAAAACCGACAAAAATGTAAATTGATCTATAAGGTAAGAAAGGTGATCCAAATGATCCAAAAAATAAGAAAAAGTAAATCTAATAAAGTACTGTTATTACAAAAAATGAAATGACTGCATAAGATTGGATATTAAAGTGTTAAGAATTGTAAGCAATATTGGAAAAAGAAAAAATGAGAACAAATTAATTGGAATTGGAATTAAAAAATAGATAAGAAAGATTTGTTAATAGAGAAATTGAATATAGAAAAACAATAGAAGAATTATAATATGAATTAAGAGCTAAAACAGCTTTAGATTAAGGAGATCGAAAAATAATGGAGAATATTTATAAGGATCATAATAAGATTATTGAAGGAATTAATAATATTTAATTAAGAACATCAAAAATATTGGTTGATTAGGAGAGAGATATTATTCGATTTTTTAATAATAAAATTAATGAAATAAAGAAATAATTTGAAGAGGAAAGAATTAAGAAAGGTAAAAATGATTAAGAGTATATTGAGAAAGAAAATTAATTGATTAGTGAATTAGAATGGATTAAAAATATAGCTTAAAAAATAGATAATGAAAATCATTCTCTAATGTAAAAATATAAAGAATTAAAAATATAGTATTAGACATAAGAGAATGATAGAGAAATGCTATTAAAAGAGTTAATAATGAAAAAGAAAAAAAATGCGATTCTTAAATCATAAATATAATAATATGAGTAATTATTAAATGAAGTTTAAAAGGATGAAGTAGAATAGGATGATCAATCATTTGATTAACCATCTTATTAAGATATTGTAAGACCTGGAAGTAAAGCTAAAGTTAGAATTAGGTCTGTAAAGAATTCAGCCTAATCATAGAATAAATAAAATAAGGATGAATAATTATCAAAAAATCCATCTTAAATTCAATAATAATTATAAGGATCATAATCAATTTAATAAACATTATAAAGGTATGAGAAAACAATAAAATCTTTGTAATCAACATTAAAAAAGGAATAAAAGAGAGTGAGAGAATTAAAATAATTATATATTAAAGAAATGTAAAGTAAATCAGAATTAGAAGTAATATTAAGAAAATGTATAGATGATATTAAGGAAGAAATCATATAAATAAAAGGAGAAGCTAGAATATTCAATAAGAATAATAAAAGTAAATCTTATTGTAGATAATTTAGACAAATAAGATAATTTGGATAAGGAAGATAGAGATAAATTAATTCAAACATTATTAGATAATGAAAAGATAGTGACATTAATACATGATTAGATATTTTATGCAAATAAAAAGAAAGTTGATGTTGATGAATTAAATACATCAAAATAATAATAATAATAATAGCCAGAATAACAAAAATTATTTTAATTTCCTAATAAATAAATAATATAATAATAATCTTAATAAAAATAATAAGAAGATGAAGGATTTGATTATGGAGAGAATCCAGAAGATGAATTTTGATTAGTATAAATATTTTTAGTTATATGCAAATATTTATTCATTATATATTAATAGGTTTAAATGAATAATAATCTGTATTTCTTCTCTTATATTCTACTCTTCTTGTCATTGAAGTATTTCTTTAGTTATTATTATTTAATTCTAATTTATTCTTAGCATCTTAAGTTGTATTATTCATTTTAAGAAGGATATCTAAATGAGTATTATTTTAATGAAATGTTTTATTAATTTTATCTGTGATCTCTTTAAGTTTATTTTCATAATCCTCTTTTATAATTTTAATTATTGTTGTCTATGGTATTGAATAACTTCTATCTTATATGTTTACAGTATTTTTAGTTTATTCTTTAAGTATTGGAGTAGGTGGTTTATTTTCTTGATTAATCTTAGAATTATTAAATTATTAGAAATATTACTCAACTCTTTATAATTCAATTTTTTTATTAAATGGATCTATTATCTCTTTGAACTTAGTCCAATTTTAAAATTGCTTAGTATCTTATTTAGCAATAGGTAATAAAATCTAATTTTTATAATTTTAAGTGAATTACTTCTTCAATAAATCTAATGAATCCACTACATAATTATGAAATATCATCAGAACCCATTAGAGTTTAAAATCTTTGTTATGACATTGACATATAATTTTTTACTGTTAAATTTTATTTATATAATTATTATTTTAAGTTGATATAATTTGAATATTTCATTTCATCAAAATTATGCATATGGTTATTATCTATTTTAAGACATATCATTAAATCCACTTTATTATGGATTCTAAGTTCCAATTGGACCAGCTAATATAATAATTTATTATTTACCAACTTATTGTTAATTCCCTCTATAAGAATTTATTGCTACAATAGCTCCTACCTATAGATATTAAATTAATCATTATACTTTTAATAAGGCATTTACAATACTAATGAATATTACAAAGACATGGAGACCATGTAATCTACCCCAAACAGGATTATTTTTTTCTGTGGCTGTCCAAATTGATCCAACTGACAATAACCATATTAAATCAACCAAAATTAAGATTCCATTCAATACCATTAACTAATCATATAGCAATAAAATGATTACCATTAAAGAATTAGCTTTGTCATCTCTTGAAATCCATAAATAATAGCAAAAGAAAGCAAATGGAAAATTAAAATCTGTTCTGATTAAACAGGCTAATACTGATAACCACTTTCAAATATTATTCATGTATTCTTACAGCAATCGATAAGAAAATTAACTCTATTATTTTACTTAATTTCTTTGTATCCATCTCTTCTTAATTTATTCAACTATTTATATTAATTCAAATAATATTAATATTTTTAAATATTAGACTGTTATATATTATTATCAATATATACACAACATTATTAATTCAATCTTATCCTAAAAATAGTATATATTATGAATAATCAATATAAATATTTAAGAAGAATAAGAAATTTTATGATGATCAATAATTTATAATTAAACTATATACATTTAGTTTGCATTAAAAAAAATAATAAATTTATATAAAATATATATTATGTTCCAAAATATTATTTAAATTCTTTTTTATTGATATCTTTTTATTAAATATAAAATTCCATCTCACTCTAAGAAACCATTACTCAAATCAGGTATCTCTTCTAATTCTATTTATTCATCAACTGATAAAAGAAAAGTTGGATAATAGAATGTCTTTCCACATGTTACAAATGCACTAACAGGTTTACTACAATCACATGTTCTAGGTTTCATAGCTTATGTGAAACAAGTTCTTAATTCAGCAATATAAAATTTACCAGTTGATGCTTAATTAATAAATAATAATATTTACAATCTTTTTAACATGTATATGACATTGCTGTTGATATTCCTAATACTTTAGTAAATGCTGCTCTAACTTCACCATCTGTTAATTATCTATCATCATCTGGATAGATTCCAGCTGATGCTAATATTTTATAATAATTATATTGATTATTAAGATTTCCAACTCTTGACATATAACCATTTTATGAGAGATTATCTGGATGACAAGTTCCATGTTTCTCCCATTCATGTCTACATAATAATTACAATCAAATACTTTCTGAATGTGAATGTATCTGAATACATACCATTCCAAGTAACATCAATTAATGTCTTAGTAGCAATTGTTAATTTATCTTCATCATATTCTTCATCTTTGCAATTGAATATCATCCCACAACTAGTTTGTAACATTGTATTTGGCCATAATCCATGTGTATTCCATCTAGCATTATCATAATTTCCCATATATGTTTTTGTACACTTTTAAAATTTGCAAATAGATCCTGGCCATTCTTAAGCAAACACATACATATATCCTAAGATTTCATCATTTTATTGGCAATATGCCTAATTAATAATATACAGCAATAATAAGATTGTTGTTTTCATGGTTATCAAAAATTATTATAATAAATTTATATAAAATCAAATATTTCAAAATAATTAAAATAACATACTTTTGTAAATGATACTTCTAAATTAAAATGATATATATTTATAATTTACTAGTTAGGATGAATTTATATCTCTTAACTAAAATCATTATTAATGTTAGAATTTCATATTACTTATATATGAACAAGGATTAATTAATATATATTATGTAAATTTAGTTTGTTATTTAAATTATAAAAAGATTTTTATGATTCTAATACTCCTTTTTTAAAAGATTAATTATTCTGAAATATGATAGTAAATCTTTAAATAGAATGAAGTTTTTAGTTATATTAATTATTTAATAAACCTAAATTAATAAGCTATTAAATAATTAATATTCCTTTGATTTGAAACATCTTGTAAATATATATTTTTATTTTATGTAATAATATCATGCTGTTGCTTTTTTAATAAATGTACGTTATGCTGCTCTTCTAATTTTTCCTGCATATCTTCCAGCAACTGTATCAGCATCTTTAACATCAGCCTTATCAAATTAATCTACTTTTGCTTCTTTTCTATCAACCAAATCCATCAAATTGATTTCGCATGTGTTATCACTACTTTAGATTTAAATTAATTACGGATTAACAAAAACATAGCCTCCCAAATGCAAAAAGTCACCTGTGACTCCTTTAACATCTTAAGTGAATTTGATTTTTAAAGGGCCTGGAGGTAATATGTATACTGCAGCAGGAGTTCTATTTTGAATAATAAGAGCTGCCTTGTGAATTTATTAGAAATCACTATTACTTCATTTGTTTTAGCCACAATTCTTGAGAAACCATCAAATTTATCTAATATAGTTTTATATGGAGTTCTAATTGTCAATTCCATTTTAGCTTTCTTTGCTGTACTGAAAAAAACCTAATTTTTCAAGGCAAGTCCTATTACACCATTTGTGATCCTATTCATAATTTATTTTATTTTATTTAATTTTTATATCTATATTTATGAACAAAGGGATAAATAACAAAAAACAAATATTTTAAAGAAACTTAACTAAATTGATTGGTATTCAAAATAAAATTACTAAAAATGAATTTGATTTAAATTCTAAGAAAATTGCTAAAATGAATTTGTTTATGATTAGAATATGTAAATGAAATTTAGAACTTGTAATGAATTTAGAATTAGTGAACATTTCAATTTAAAGGTATTGATAATTGATTTATGGTTTGGTAAGTGTCCTAATGTGAAGGATAGTTATTTTATAAATATTGAATATGATATCTAATCAATTTGAGTGATATAATACTAATTTTAGATATTATATTGACATACCTTATATAAATAATTAAATCATTATGATAAGATATAGATATTAAAGAGATGAAGAATTGATATAAAAATATGATTAATAAGATCAAATTTATTTTATTTTTGATTATAATAATTATTTAATATAATTGTAAATGGGAAATAAGGAAGGAATGTGTTGTCTTTCAAGAGAGAGGGAGAATCATGTTTTGAATAATGAATTAGTTATATTTAGGGAATATATGAATGTGAAAATAACAGTTAAATTGGGTGATATCTAGAAAGAATCTGGAGAAAGTGTTAGTATGTTTCTGGTTTATTAATAAAGTTTGTTTATATACAAATCCAGATAAAATACCGTTATAACAAAATATCATACAATAGATTTATGACAATTTAAGTAGAAGTATAAATTATACTAATCTTTTAGTTTAGTATGAATAAGTGTATAGTCAAAATTTAGAAATGAGTAATTATAAGTGTATAACATATTATAGAGTAAGAGTTTTTGAAGTATTATTATAAACAAATATATTTAGTCAGAAAAAGATTTATTCCAATATTATAACGGATTTAGAGAGTGGTAAATAAAGTTTAAGTATTTTTTTTAGTTTATAATAATTGAATGATGAAGAATATAAAGATATTCTTATATGTGATTGTCCAATCAAATAAAGTAGAGCATTTAGTTCAGAAGTATTGGTTAGATCAGTGATTGAGTAATTAATAATTTAATAATGTGTAGTTTTATTGATGAATCAAAAAACAGATTGAATATTAAAAGTATAACTATGATGAATTATGATAAAAAGAGTGTAATCTATGATAATTAATAAAGAGTCTCGTTTTTTGAAATATGAACTCATTAAATAAATAGAAGAATCCAAAGAACCAATATTAAGAAAAGAGAGATAGAATAAATTTATGAAATTTATTACTTCTACTAAGAGTGTTACATCTGATATGGGAAGATAAAATAAATGTGATTTCAGTTTGAAAGACTTTGATCTAGGAGATGAATCCAAATTGATTCAAGCATTAAAATAAAATGAAATAGAAGAATAATGAATAATGTAACTATTATTATAAATAAATTGTGTCAAAATACTCTAGTTGTATTCTTTCAATTTTTTAATTTTATTACAAAATTATCAATATACTTAATATATATATATATAAATAATAATAATATGAATAGAAAGAAAAATACAACATCAGTTCCTACATTACCTTAGAGTAAAGTTAATCAATCATATTTGGCTCCTCCTCCATAATAATTGAGTCCAAATCAATCTTATTCTACATTTATCCCTCCTGAACCAAAATTTGATCCAAACGATTATATAACAGGAACAACAACTAAGAGAGATATCATTTTATATAAGGAAATATTTGATTTTTTGGATTCAAATAATAATGGAGTTATTTAACCTATGGATTTAAGAAAGGCATTTGCAAGTGCTGGAAAATATTAACCAAAAAAGTAAATTATTTATCAAATGATTGCTGACTTTGATTAAGATCAAAGTGGTATTATTGAATTTAGAGAATTTGTAAGAATGATGTCTATGAATCCTGGAGAAAAAGATACAGATGAAGATTTTGAAAATGTCTTTTATCAATTTGATTTAGATTATAAAGGTACTTAATCAATTTAATTAAATAGGTTATATAACAATAGATGATCTTAGAGAGTTAGCATCAGAATGTAATGAAAAATTAAAAGAAGAAGAATTATAAAGTATAATCTAGGCTTGTGATCCTCAAGGAAATGGAACTATTAGAAAATAAGCATTTATTAGGTATATGAAAAGTTTACAAAAGAAAAGATGATGATATTATATAAGAATATAATACATTTATTATTTATTATTATTTTTAAATATGGGATGTGTTTGTGGATCTAAAGAACAAACTAATGACAATTATCAAAAGAAATCTAATAGTACTTATATACTTTAATTATTAGAAACATAAACTAAAATGAAAGGAAAAGGAATTTAGATTGGGGGAGGTGATGAACAATTTTAAAATGCAAATTAAAATGTTAAAAAATTAATTATAAATAGGAATTAATAGCTTAAGCTGCAGAAAAAAGATTATAAAATTAAGAAAGAAGAGGTATGAATCATGCAGCTTAGATTGAATATGAATTTAAAAAGAAAAAGTTAGAAGAAGCAGAACAATATGAAAAAGAAAGAAGAGGAGAAAATTATAATCTAAGATGGAATTGATAATATATTATTTTTTTATTTCTTAAAATTATAGAAATTTTTCATAACTATTATTAATAATCTTCTTATAACTTTTTATTACAAATTATTATTATTTTTTATATCATTATTTAAGCGTATGAATCACACATTTAATCCTTAATGTATTTTCATGTAATTATTATTACAATAGTTATAGTCTTATTCTTTCTAAAACTATAAATATTTATATAATGTTTAGTATCTATAGTTCATTTAAAAATGGATTTAAATCAGACAAAAACTATAATCCTTTTTCATCTAAAATATAATATTAATTATCAATTTCAAATTAAAAATAATAACTTTATAATAGATACTTTCTTTTTATAATGTACGTAAATATACAAATCTAAAATTCATTTGAATAAATCATTTTCCCAATAAGTCTAATCAAATTTATATACTCGTGAATAACCACCTTCTTCTCCAGTAATAAATCCTTTTCCATCAGGGAAGAATGCTAAAGCATTAATAGGTCCAATTTAATTAGGATCTTTAATATAATGAATTTATTATACTTAATAATTTTCCTACTTCCTCTTCATATATGACATTGCAAATATGTATATCAAATCCTTAAAATTTGGTTCTGGCTGTTTCTCTTGCTGGAATACCACCAGCCACTATCAAATGAGGTTTTGGGTTTTTTTCATTATTAAATAATGGTGAAATTGCAACAGCATTCATGGGAACTTCATATTTGAAATACCTTAATAATTATAAAGTAGCTGGATCAAAGATTTTACATCCATCATTAGCAGCTGTAGCCAAAATTGAAAAATCTTTAGCAAATGCAAATTATTTAATTTCTCCATCATGTACTTATACTCTTCTTATTTCCTCCTCTAATAATTATTTATACTAAAGATACTTTATGGATAAGATAATAATAAGAGTTCTCCTTCAGTTGATGCCATTACTATAGATTGATTCAAATATCCCCAACTTGCTTGAGTAGTCTTAAATTTATCTGGAGTTACAAGAGTGTCTGTTATTTCTAATACATCTTATGTTTATCTCAATTTAATTTTATCTAAGATTTCTTGCACTTTGATTATTCTTGTCTCATAATTGATTGTTGAAGTCATTGGTTAATATACCTATATATTATGCATCAAATCTTATTACAATAATTAAATTTTCATCCCCATAAGAAAATTCTACCCATTTGGCCTTTCTCATATCAGCTGTTAATTTACCAAGACTCTTTCCTCCATTGATTTAAAAGAAATCAACAGAACCCTTTTAAATTTATTAGTAATCTTTACTTCCAATGAACCACTCACTAATAATTCACTATTATCTGTTAAATCTAATGTTTTAACTGCACCACTTGCTTTATAATTTCCTAATCTAATTTATGATTTATCTAATTAAATACCTTTCACCTGTCTCTGTCAACCAACAATTTATACCACCATCCTATGAGGCAGTAAAGAATAAATCTCCATCATAATTGATTTTTACAGTCATTATGGCTCTGTCTGTACCTCTGACATGAAAAGGCCTCATTTAATTAATTTAATTTATGGAGGAATAAGAAAATAGATAACATAAAAAAAATGAAAAGCTTGAAAAAAGGCGTAAGAAAGAAAAAGAGATTAAAAAAAATAAGAAGAAACAAAAAAAGGAATAACTCTTACTTAGAGGTGAAAAGCGTTCCAAGTTCTTTGCCTAAAAGGATAAAAAAGATAAAAATTTTATTGATAGACAAAAGGTTCTTAAAACATTTAAATTATTCCTTAAAATATATTAAGATGATTTAGAAGACTTTTTTTAACTCTTTAAATAATTAGATGAGGATAATGTAATTGAAACAGCAGATATTGAAAATCCCAATATTAGAACAACATTATAAAAATTCATGAAACAATTATAATTAAAAAATAAAGGAACAGAATAAACACCAATTTTTAAAAAATAATCTGATATTAAAATGGAACCTTATGTTAGAGGTCTTTATGATTAAATCATCTAAGAAATCAATTAATAAAAATAATAATCTGATTTTAGTGATCATGAAACAAGTAGAAGTTAATCACCATAAAAATAATAATAATATAAAGAAAAATAAGATAATTAAAAATAATAAATATGTGATAAAGAATAAAATCTTAATAAGTAATAATTAAAAGTTAAAGAATTAAAAGAAGAAGTTTATTAAGATAAAAAATACAATAGAAATTAAGTAAGAAATTCTCTATATGCTGATTTTGAAATAAAACCAAAAAAGAAAATAGAAAATAATCAATAATTAGATTCATTTTTGGAAGATCAATTTTCAAAAGTAGAATAGAAAAAAATTCCTTTAAAAGATGAAAATATTAAAAAGAAAACAAAAATTGAAACTGACACTCTAATAAATTAATCTAATCAAATTTAAATTAATATTAATGAAAAGAAATAAAAAAACAATTTTATATGTATTTATTTAATATTATTTATAAGAAGAATAAATTATTAAAAAAGATTACAATCGATAAACTAACCTAAATTAAGAAAATTAAACAAAAAATAATGTTTTTATGGTGTAAATTTAAAATTAGTTCATTTGATAATATAATGCATATGAATGTCTGTGTATATTTATTTTCATTATTCATTTAACTAATTATGATAAATATTTAATCTATTGAGGATCTAATGATTAGAATGTTTCTCTCTTATAAAATTTTGCACTATTCTTAACAAATATCTTATTATTTGGAGATGAAAATGTTTTATCAACTATAAGTAATTTATTTGAATTTTAAGTACTTGTTGGGGAAGGCATACTTTTTTTATTAGAATTTTGAATATAATTGAAATAATGATATATTTATTCTTTGAATAATTATTCTATTTTATTTTTGTATTGCTATTCTAAATTTTAATACACTTTATTTATTTATTTTATCAATAAAGATATTTATAATAAATCTCCATATTTTGTACTTATTTTAACAAAGAATCCTTACATAATTTATTCAAATTCATTGCTTAATTCTTCTGGAACTAATATGAAAAACAGAAATGTTATAATCTAAATATAAAAATTAAGAAGAGTTTAATCTTATTCATTCAATTTAATTGAATATTCTGATTATGATTAAGATGTGCTCATTCTACAAGGTAAATGTTATTTTAAACTTTAGATCTCCTTAATAACAGTATTAAATTATTCTTCTTTTGATTCCATATTTAAATTAAAATCAATTAATTTTTTTTGTAACATTTAATTTATACCTTCACATTCATTAATATCAATTTATAGCTTTTTAATTTATTATTATAAATTAGAATTTTCATTTTAATACTTTTCCATTTTTGTTCTTAAATTGATTTCTAAATTTTATTAATTAACTAAAATATCTTGAACTTTTCTTAGATTTTTCAAACAATCCTAATATTAATCAATTTATTAGATTTGTATATCAATTAAAGATTCATTATATATACTATTTTCACCATTTAATCCTATAATATCTTTTAAGATTTAATTAATTTATGAAAGTTAAGGACTTTAACTTGTTTTAAATTACATTGTTCTTACATTATAAAATTCTTATAATTATACAATTCTTTATTCATAATATTCCTTCTATAATTATAATTCTTATATCATTTTCTTTTATTAATGATTTTATTAACCTAATTCATCAATTTATTATTTATTTTAATTCATAATATGACAAGATCTTTTTTTTAATAAGATATTCTTCTCTTTTTCATGTTATAATAAAGATGTTGTGTTTTATATGAAATTATATTATAATTTTTCTATAGCCTCAATAAAACATTATTTAGAAGTGTCTAGATTCTATTAATCTTAATATAAATAATTAATACCTTTTTAATTTAATTGATATTTTGTGAATATTATTCAATAAAAAATGAGCTATTAAATGATTTTTAATTATTATCAACTAATTAATTTAAGATTCTAATATATAATTCTTATTCTTATTTAGATTCTGCAATTAATTCTAATCGATATCCATTTCTTCCTTCTATTGCAAAGAAAAACTCTTCATTAAATTATTTAGGAATTGTAAAGTTTTTCTTAAATAATTTATATCTATGATTATAATAAATGAAATTACTTTTAATAATTAGTGTGTATTTAAATTATCTAATCTATTGGAATAATTTATTTAGATGAAGGAAATTTAGATGATTTGGATTTCCAACATATTGCATTTAAAAATGGACAATAAAATATTGTTCTAAGGGCTGTTTTTTTGCTGTTAGATCTTGAAAATTTAGTAAAAGTAGTTCCTTTAACAATTTGTTGAAATTCTTAAAAATAAGATTAAGTTTTTTATTGTAAATTGATACAAATTTCAAATTATGTTGCCAATTATGTTATTTGATTATCTATATTTCTTATTTCTAGAATGTAACTATCATCATAATACATAATTCTATTTTTTAGACCACTTGAGGATCAACTTTATATTGTTCCTTCCATATTCTGAGTTCTTATTCTAATGATTATTCTAAGATGCTGCTCTTATCAAATATCTATGAATCAATAGAATAATCATTATAGACTTTAATGTCTGATATTTTAGATACTCCTAACATTTGATTTCTAACATTAGGAGTTAATTTAATTGAATTAGAATCATTTACTGAATCATCTTGATATTTCTTTTGTATATTTTTCTATAAATAATGTTATTTGCTTGGACACTAGTAATTATCTAACATATTTTTTTAATTTTAAATTATAATATAACGAATATACTGATTATTACAACCATTTAGAAATTAAATTATATATTTAAACACTTAATAAATCAAACATAATTGATAGCACTTTTAGTTCTATGTGCAAATCTTCTTCTTCTATGTCTAAAAACAACAGGTTCTTCTACTTCTTCTTTGAATTTTGGGGAATTAGTTATAATTGGTTAATTAATAAAATTATTATTATTATTAAGATAAAGATTATTATTATTATTATTATTATTATTATTAATATTATTTCCATCATCAATTTAGAATGTATAATTTCTTATATGTCTTACCAATTTTGTTATACTCTATTTTTTCATTATTTTTGTATCAGATTATGTAAAATTTTTCTTAATGATATTATTATTATTTTTTGGGGAATAAAAATTAGGAGTTTTATCACATTAATTAGAATTCGTTGAATTTCTTTCTTCTTTTGATTATATAGAATCATCTAAATATTACAATTTTTCACTTTGCTCTATAATTCTTTATTAGAACTTTGATGGGACAATTAAATTAGATTGATTTATCTTGTTTTCTTGATTAAATGTTTTAGCATTATGTACTTTATTATTGAATAAAATCAATTATTTTTTAAGTGCTAGTGATGGATTTACTAAACTTTTCATAGATTTTATATGATAAAATGCCTTCTCATATTACCATTTTTTTGTATTTATTAAATATGCTATCATTACAGCTGCACTCCAATTTAATCCATTCTAACAACATATTAATACAGAAGAACGTTTGATTTCGTTTTAAATCAGTTAGCAAGTCTTTTCAAAAGTCTTAATTGCCTCTCCTACGTTATCATCTACTCTCTAGATAATTTTATCAATACTACATGATAAGTAGCATACTCTGTAAATTTAGTATGATTTTATTATCCAACAACTATTATAGTTCTAATGTTCTTTAATTTGAAGTATTGAATAGATTCTAAAACAAGAACATTCCCTAGGTAGATTTTGTGGAAGCGTTCCTCAAGTACTGTAAAGAGAAAAGCTTAGTTAAGCATTGGGGAATGTGAGCCAAATAAATGATTATTATATTTCTTAGATATTTATTTATAAGGCAAATAATACGTAATAGGAAATCGTATCATATTTCATGTTTTGGATTTAAATATATTTATGATGTCACATTTCATAATAAAGAACATTATTAAAGACAAAAAAGTAGTATTAGATTATGTTAATGAAATTATATTATACTGGGATAAAAATAATTATCTTACAAAAAATATTCTAAATGTATTAAATGAGTTTGGATTCTTAACAATCTATATAAAAACAGAAATTAGGTACATTAATATTTCATTATTAAATTTGAAATTGTATTTGATCATTTATCAATGATTATGATATCAGATGTTCTATCTTTTGAGGATATTAACATTAAGAAAGATTATGTTATTTTTGAGGAACATGTTTAGGTTTAGATCTTGGTAAGGATTATTTCTAAGGTTAAATTATAATTTAATTATTAAAGATTGTAAATAATTTGGATAGTAATTCTCTATATATTTTAATGATTATTGTTTATATTGATAAGAATTATGAGAGATTTAAATGTTCATATATGAGAGAATAAATGAGATAATTTGTATGATTATAATAAGTATATCTATTAAAGTGATGGTGTAAATATGATATTTAATATTAAATTATCACAAATGAGTATCAATGAATAATTGTTGCAAATGGTGACAGACGTAAGTATTTAGAAGGTTATGTAGATTTGCAGCGCACTTAGATAAGAACCAGCTGTGACTAAGGAGTAGAGTACATAGGAGATTCTTAATATACTCAAACTTCACATATATATACTACTCGAATTAGTATCTCAAAATAAAAGCCTCGAATATGATGAATTAGAGAAGGCTGTTTAAAAAGCTGAAGCAGAAATTCGTTCTCATGTTAGGGTATCTAAGTTAGCATAATTGTAGTTAGAGTAGTAGATGAAACTTTATGCTGATAATCTCTAAGAGAAGATTGAATAGCTCGAATAAGAAAAATAATAAATAGAAGTACAATAATTATAATATTCTTTAAAGTAAGATCGTAAAGCATCAACTCTACAATTAAATTTCTTATCCTCAAAAGAAATGGAAAAGAAACCATCTAATTAGTCTTAATAAAGAGAAGGAAGTCCTAATATTATTAAGAAATCTTATATTATGGGTAATCAGATCTATCATCGTTAACATCAATCAAACTTGATCACTTATTAAGATTAATAAATACCTAATAAAAATACATCTTAAGAACCTATCAATCGTGAACGTAGAAGTGCTAACACTTAACATATAAGTTATATTCCAGGCAAAGGATTACCATTAAAAAATAATGCCTCTAATCAAAATAATACTATCCATAATCCTCCTTCAAATAGAAAAGATGACAGAAACAAATCACAATCATCACAAGAAAGGATCATTGATAAAAGCCAATCATTATTAAAATCATAGAATAGCTACTCTTATATTAAAATGTACAATATCTAAAAATTAATTATTAATAAAAATTAAAATGATAATACTAAATAGGCTACTTAATAAACATAATAAACCAAAAGGTAATATTTAATTAATATTATTTTATAGCAAAACCATTCATGGAGTATGTAACAACATTTTAGATGAATCTCATTATAAAAAGAAATGATAAAAATATTATTGATTAATTCATTCTTCAGTCCATTTTAATCTCCTACCTTAATCCCATATTCCAAATTTAGTCTTTCCATCTGGTAATATGTATTTTCCTTTTCCATGTTATTTACCATCATACCATTCTCCAACATATTATCTCCCATCTGGCCACTTATATTTTCCAATCCCTTATTTTTTATCATCTACATAAGAACCATGATATATTCTCCCATCAGCCCATTAATATACACCTTCTCCATGCATTTTATTATTTTACCATGACCCTTTATATATTCTTCCATCTGACCAATAATATTCTCCCTAATTACATCAACATAATAATCATTACATATCCATTTATCTTATTCTCAAACCAATCTCCTTCAAAATAACTCCCATCTGGCCACATATACTTTCCTTTCCCTTATTTTTTACCCTCAAAATAATCCCCTTTATAACTAGATAAATCAGACCCTAAATTTATTAATTTAAATTTATTACATTTCTCCTCTCCTTTTCCATGTTATTAATCATTTCGCCAATATCCTTCATATACAGCTCCATTGCTTTATCTATAAACTCCATAACCATTGGCTCTATCATCTGCCCATTCTCCAATATAAGAATCACCATCTACATGATAGAAACTACCTTTTCCACAGGCTTTATTATCAACCCATTCTCCATCATATCTAGCTCCATCAGGCCAAATTTAAACACCTTTTCCATCTCTTTTATTTCCCACCCATTCTCCTTCATAAGTGGCACCACTTTTAAATACAAAAAGTGGTCGTTTCTCCCTAGATTAAACATTATTCGTATTATTCACTATTATTTTAATAATTTCTAATAATACTTCCAAATTCTAATGAGTTAAAGTATTTCTTTTTATCCTTACTGGCTACTGTAGCTTAATCATTTTATTATTATTATTATTATTATTGCTTTTCATTTGCTTTTTATGACTCTGATAATGATTTTTTGACTTCTTTATAACTTTCTCTAGCTTTATGAGCTTTCCAATTTTTCTATATCACAATTGCCTTATCATTTAGTTTATTCTGTTTATTTTTTTCTTTCTCTTGATCATCTGAGAATACCGAAAACTTTGTGTTCTTTTATTCTTTAGGAGTGCACTTTGTCTACTTTAAATCATTCTTTCAATAAATTTCAATTTAATTACACCATCGATTAAACTGTTCGATGATTATTGTGAAAAGGATGATACTTTATGACTTTCTGACTTTTTAGTCACTTCTACTTCGTTATTTAATTCCATTTTATCTTTTTAACATTAATTACAATTTGAACAATTAGCTCCCATTCTAATTTAACTACTTATAATATAATAATTGTAATATTTCTAAATATAAAATGGTTACACAATAAAAATTAAAAAATCATTATTATACTTATTTTGTCAATAACTCTATATCTAAACCAGTCTTACTAATATCAATCATATTACGATTTCTTTTATATTAAGTTAAAAATATTACTCTATGTAAATTTTAATGGCAGCAATAAATGGTGAGAAAGAGATAATCCATCCAATCAGAACAACATAAATTGAATAATCAAGAGAACTTTTTATTTAAGAGATAATTGATATTATTAGTAATACAACAACAGTATAATGACATAATTTTGTTAATGAAAATTCAACTAACCAAGGTACATGATTACCATATTTCTCTAAATCTATCTTAAATTATTCAAATCTCTCCTTTGATCCAAAATAAAATACTTCAAATAATACTCCTAACATAAATGAAAGATTAGTTCCAAAAGTATCAACAAAACTTAATAAATAAAATCCAATATCTGTACAATAAATTAAACCTATCATTCCTAAAATACTGCAAACACATAATCTAACTTATTAAACAGTTAATTTATTTCCAAAAACTATCACTTCTCCTAAATAAATATCTTCAATTGTTCCTGCAATTCCATCTACAAATCCAAATTAAGTATCAATTCCCAATAATAATAATACTAAAAAGAATAATATACACCATAAATTTGGCATTGGCATCTAAGCTAAAATTGCTGGATATAAAACAAATGCCAAATCAGGACCAGATAACTAATTATCGTTCTCATAAATACAGGTAATTATTAAATTGAAACATTATATTTAAAACTAACATGTCCAATATAACTGAATACGACCAAACCGGCTAACATTCCACATAATGCTGTTAATATTGGAATAGCAAAAGAAAAATTAGGTAAATTATCTTCTTTCTTTCTATAACTTCCATATAAACAAAGTATAGCTTATCCAACTGACATTTAAAATATAACTTAATTTGCAGCATCTACCCAAACTGATGGATTAAATAATTTAACAAAGTCTGGTTTAAATAAATAATAAATTCCATCTATTGAACCCTCTAACATTAAACCTCTTATTAATAAAATCACTAATAAAATATAAGGTGAAGTGGCTGTTACTATAGCTATTTTTCCTGAAGTCTCAACTCCTTCTCTAATAAATTTAATATTAAATATATATACTTTATACAAAAGTATACTATTATTAATGATACTATATAAGCAATAAACAGACTCCAAATTACATGATCTAATATATTACAAATTTAAATTACTTAAATCTGTAATAGAAGTTGACATCTAAACTATAGAATCATAGAAATAATCTCTTGAAAATGGTTTATTCTATTCAACAATACTCTCTAACCATGGAATAGGATATTTAAATGATTCCCATAAATATCTCAAAGAATATGCCATTATTAGATTCTATTAATTATTATATTATTTACATAATATGTAGATATATATGCACAAATTACTATTCCGACATATCCAAATCCTCTTAACTTAGGTTTTTCTAAATCTAATAAATGTGCCATTCCAATCCCTTTACATTATCCTAAACCTACTTCTAAAAAAAATAATGGAATAGCTAAAGTAAAAACCAATATAAAGTATGGTATTAAGAATGTCCCTCCTCCATTCTTAAATACAACTAAACAATAATTTATAATTAAATTTATACGATATGGAAATCTCCAAACACTTCCAAAACCTGCTGCAAATCCTAATGATGTAAGCATAAATGTCCATGAACTTGAGAATTTCATTCTGATTTCCTAATATCCTTCTAAGCTTTAGCTAGATGGTTACATTAATATATAGTAATAATATTATTATAATGCATTTTAACATTAAAGAAATTTTAATCATTTTTAGTATTCAATTTAATTTATATTATTCAAAGATGTTCTATATTTTATTTTTATGTAATACTATTTTATATTAAAAAAAAAAAAGCAATAAATATTAAATCAATTTTCAGAAAATGCATATTGTCATTATATATATATTTCTTGATTGAATCAATTTTCATAACTTTATATTTTTGGATTAAAATCCTATGCTAACTAAAGACATTCAATTAATATTTACTTTTTAAAATAGATTGTTTAATTCATCAAAAGATTTTATAAAATCCTTAACACATAACTCCTACTCAGAAATAATTGGCTATACTATTGGATTATCTGCATCAGACATTTAATAATAGGATTTTCTTTTCTTATCTCTCGAAGAACAAATTCCCATCAAATTTTTTATATTATAATTATAAAAATAATATTTAGATTTATTTATATTTATAAAATCTGAATTTCTTATATTAATTAGATATAAAAGGATATATATAGGATTATTAATCATTTAGTATCATTCAACAAAAATGAAATAGAAAATACTTGATATTTAACTATTTTAATGAAAAATAATATTAAACAGATATAATTTTTAAGGATTAATAAATATTTGAATCAAATTAATTATTATAATAATGAAGATATTTTAAATGTTAATTGTCTTTTCATATTTGGAGACTCTTCAATCTTTATATATGACTAAGATGAATACATTTTATTAAATTTTCAAAACTATCCTAGAAGTGAACAATGAATATACAGATAATAAGGGAATATTCATTGGAATTTGGTCACAATACACTCCCTAAAGTATAATATAATAAGTAGGACATGTTGGATTAATGGATAGTGATTGCTTTCTTTATTTGACTTTAATAGGTTAAACTTCAACAAATTTGTAACTAATTTCTTATGATTGCCTTTATCCTGAAACTAAGACCATCTCAAAGTTTCTATCCTTCAATGCTAATGAAAAATAATAAAATCTGATTAAATTAGATATTGACCCATTTGAATATGAAAACTGTTGGTATTATTTTTCATTAATATATCGACCATCAATTAGTAAAATGGAATATTTAATAGTTAAAGGAGATCAACTATTACTTTATGAAAAAATGAATGCAGATATATTCAATAAAGAAAATTTAATTATGACCATAGGTGGTGGTCTTATTGTACAAAATTCAAATATTGAATCAATAGAAAATGGATCAAAATTTTCATATTTTCCAGGAAGTATTTATTAAGTAGCAAATGGAAAAAATTTAACAAGTTTAATTCCCTATGGATAAGGACAAGACTATTAAATTTATTTTAAACAAAGTTCAATTCGTGTGAACTTTAAATGTAACTGTTTAAAAAACAGTTAACCGAAATTATAAGATTAAGATATAATATTTTTGGATAAAAAAACCTTCATTTCAGAAAATATAAATTGTGATTCCTTTATCTTATCTGGTTGGTATAAAATAAACGCAATTCATTAAGTTGATGATAAATTTACTTATCAATTTTTAAAGTTGATGGCTAATTTTGAAACTGAATAATTATCAAATTCTAATTTAGCACCATTTCAATTATTCTATAAGATATCTCCCTATAGTAATAAATTAATTATTACAACTTATAGTTATAAGTTTCCTTCTATTACTTTGGATTTTACTAATAATTTAAATACTTTTATTATTAATTAAGAGTTTGAATTAAATCACAAAATAACTCTATGGCATAGTTTATTTGTTAACTTAGTATAGGATAAAATTAATATTTAAATTAAATATTTTGATTCTTATGATGTTTATGAATATTCTGTTTCATTTAATGTCAAATAATTTCATAATGTATAATATAAATTATTGTATGGAAATTTAATGAAATTCTTTAACAATTATCTAGATATTTAAACCAGAAATTAATTATTTTTTAATTGCTAATAAAAAATAGAATAATAAAATTGTCATTATACTTGTTTAGAATGTGATGGTCCAACTTAAACTGATTGTTTATAATGTTCTGAAATATCAAAGAGAATATATCTACCATAATATAAAACATGCATATGTCCATATGATTATTTAGATGATCAAATTAATTAAAATTGTATATCTCACACTAATTTAAAATTAATAGTTACTTCATTACCAAACTTTAATTTATGTTAATTTGGTTATTTTGAATCTGATGAAACATGTCATAAATGGTATTAATTTATTAATGATATAGTCCTTCAATTATCTCTGATAAATTGATAACCTGTTTAGAATGCATAAAAAATGTCAAAGGATGGAGTTAAAATCCGTATTGTTAAACAACTATTTATATAAATCCAAATGGAAATACAGCTTAAACAATATTAGAAGAAGAATAACTTTAATATATTTATGACGGTTAAATATCTTAAATTTGTAGATATTGTAATAAATACCCAATATCGAATATTGATAGTACATTTTACATCTATGAATTAATTTTATTAAAATTTAAAGCATTTTGCTAGCTTAATCGATGGATTCTTGATGATGAATTTGATGAAATAAATGAAGAAATTGATTAAAGATTATGTTATGAATGTAAATTTCCAAATTGCTTAGTATGTTCTATTGAAATAACAGAAATTAAATGTATATAATGTACTTCAACTTTTAATTTATAAAATGGAATATGTACAAGAAATAAAAATAATTTATCGTTAACATATTGTCTTTCTCCTTATTATTTCAACTCAATTGGAGAATGTAAATTATGTCCAATTAAATATTGCTAATATTGTTTTGAATATAATAAAATTGATTTATCCAAATGCACTTTATATGCAGACTTTGAATAATTTCCATTTGATGAAAATTTAGGTATAGGATGTGCACTTTGTAATTAAGATTTTATTTTTGATTTTAATATTGGTGAATGCCTTTACCAATAACCTACTTTACCTAATTGTTTAAGGTCATATGTAAATTTGTAAAATTAAGAAATATGCACTTTATCATACACTGATTTTAGTGTAGCTCTAGAAATAAATAATTGTGAAAGGTTTATATAAAACTGCTTATAATGTATTTTTAATAATTTATCTATTGTTAAATGTATAATTTGTAAAAGTGGGTTTACAAGTTCTATCAGATTTGGATATTGTTATCCAAACACTTTAGTAGATGCAAAAATTGTAATCGAAGGTGTGGATGCTTTTAGAGATGGTTGGATATAAAGAATATAGAGTTTTATGATGAAATTCTTACCAAATTACTATTTTTATTCAAGATTTTATACAAGCTCTTATTAAAAGGAATTTTAAATTGAATGTAATGAAGGATACTCCTTAGATCCTTCAATTAATTGTATAAAATTTTGTGATTCAAAATGCATGGATTGTTAATATTCAACTTATATCAAAAGATTTTATTGTGCCTAATGCCCATTAAATTCTCATTATTAGCCTATTCTTAGTGAAGAATTTGGCTAATGTACTGGATGTCCAAAATTATGTCAAATTTGTCAGGAAAGGTCTGAAACAGAAATATATGTAATTATTCTTAATATTTAATAGAAACTAAATTCGAAGTTTAAGATAAACGAAAAAAATAGAATATATACTAAGAAATGTATCAAAACAATATCAAATTCAAATGTTATTCTTGATCCTTACTTTTAAATGGCTAAATATTGCTATAATTCCAATTGTAATTCAGAATACACATATAAATTCAATTAAATATATGAATATTATCAATAAAATCCAATCGATAGCAATTAATGTTACTAACTTGAAATTAATTCATTAACTTTTCAATTTGATTTAAATGTTTATTACCCAGATCCAAATAAAGTCAATTATTTTGAATTTTTAAGTGATTTGAAAACAGAAGTTTTTGTATTACAATTTTTTAAAATTCTTATATATCTATATTAAAGGAAATATGACTATGCATTATTTTCTGGTTTTGATTGTATAGAAATAAATGATGCTTAATTTAAATTTACAGATAAAAGATATTTTTAAATTGCTAATGATAATTAGATTGTGAATTTAATTTTAAATAATTTTACAATTGAATATAGTGAAATTTAAGATATTCATTCTCTATTTGATTCAAAGTTATTTGGAGATATTACTTGGAATAACATTTAATTGATTAATTCCAATTTTGATAATTCATCATTATTAAATCTAAAAAATAACTTGAGTTAAGGAACAATAAAAATTGAAAAAATGATTTTGTAAAATTGTAGCCTTAGAAACTCATAACTATTTTCATTTTCTAATAATCAATTTAACATTTAGATTGAATAATTAATTATTAATTCATCCTCATTTTTTAATTCTTCAATTATCAACTTTTTTACTAATTTCGTTGAAGAAAGCAAATTGAAAATTCATGGTTTAACAGTTACATAAAGTCAGTTTCATTATTCATATATTTTAAATTGTACTGATCAACTTGAAATTAGCATTACTAATTTAATATTTGTATACAATTTGATTAAACTTTCAACCATATTAGGATTTAATTCCAATTTTACATTATTATAAACTTAAATAAATAATAATACTTTTATTGAATCATATTTTGTTGCTTCTTTTTAAACAGAAACCAAAAAGAAATTATATTGTTTAATAGAAAATTATTCAGCTTATCAAAATGAATTTAAAACTTCCATTCTATTTTATATAGAATCAAGTATTTCAAATAAAAATTTTTATTATTAATTAAGATCCATTCAACTTTAGTATAATCAAGGATAAACTAAATAATAACAAAAAGACATAAGTCTATTTACTATCCGTTGTTTTTAAGTAAAAATAGAAAATATTCAGATAATTAATTCAAATAATCTAAGAATATTCTATTTATTTGATGTTTCTCAAATATAAGTAAAAAATATTTTATTTGAAAATAACAAAATTCATAATAAAATTCCATTATTTGTAAACTGTTCAGATTACTAAAATTTTAACAATCAACTCTTTTTTATTTCAGGATATACTATTATTACCCTTTAAAATATTAAAGTATTATAATTCTTTAGTATTGATTTATCATTAATAGAAATATCTTCAAATAGGAAAAGTGCTACTACAGTTTCTTGAAATATAGAGTTGATAGATTTGGAATTTATTGGAAATCTATTATTACAATAACATTAAGCCAATGCTTTCTCACTAATTGATATAGATTCTGAATAAATTACAAACATTTTCTTAAAAAATATAGTATTTTAAAAGAATATTTTTCATTTGTAATTTGGTGATTAAACAGAATCCTCTAGTTTGATTCAAATAATATCAATTGCAGGACTAATAGAAATAGTTAATATTTAGTGTTAATATAATGCACTAACTAATTCTTCAAATTCCTTTATAACTTTGAAATCTGAAATTATACGAATAACAAATTATACAGTTTTAAACCATAACATTTTACCTTTTGAATTATGGGAACTATATTATGATTTATCATTAGAGAAGGAATAATATTAATTAGATTAGGAATATGTCAATTTAATTATTTCATAAACATCCAAAATAAAAAATAAATGTGGAGCTGCTTTAGTTACTGCATCTAAATTTTTTTGCTTTAATTGTTTATTTTAGGATATAATAGGATTAAAGAGTTCTATTTTTGAAATAAATACTTAAGGAGAAGGGTATATATCTAATTGGTAAATTTAACAATTAATTCTTCAGAATATGATTTAAATTAAATAATAGATAGTTCAGGTTGTATAACTATCTATTCATCTAATAGTCTATTTAACTTATAAATTATGAATGCAGTGTTTATAAATATTTTTAATCGTATGACAGCTTCAATTTTCACAATTGTTCCATCTTTTTAATAAAATGAAGTAATTATTTAAGATGTTTTAATTATGAATTGCATTTCATTGAAAAATCCAATAATCAATATATTATTTTCATCATAAACTATTAACCTAAATAAAGTGATTATCAAAAATATGAAAATAAAATATTCTGAGGATGGTTGGATCAAATTATTTGGTAAAACTGGAATGTTTAGTTAATCTGAGATATTTGATATAACTGGCACTTCTAATGCTTTGATTTCCTTGAAAAATTGCAAAGTTATTTTGTAAAACATCCTCATTTAAGGTATTTTTGGTTGTCCTTTAATAAAATTAATTAATGTTTCTTAATTATTAATCTCTTAATTATGGGCAATTGAAATCTAAACATTATATGCATTTAATCTACTAGAAGTATATTTAGAATAATCAATAAATTAATTAATATATTTTGAATTTCTGTATTTTTAATACATCTCAGATTATAATGCTAATAAGAATTTTATCTTTAGTACTTCAAAAATTAACTATGTTATCTTAGGATGTAAATAAGTCAAAAATGAAATATAAGAAGATACAACCTATTCTTTTAATACAATCATCAAACTATTTTAATAATCCCAACAAACAAGCTCATTAATTTAATTTCAATCTAATTCAAATAAAACTGTTTTTCATATTAATAATCTGATTATTTCAAAAAATAATTGTTCTTATTGTTTAAATGGATTGATGTTTTTGGATTTTTAAAACTTTTAATAACTTAAGATTAGGAATCTTTTTTGTTATTCTAATTATATTAAACAATATGGATGTATAATAATTATAACAGCTAATTAAATCAATTAGAATATCTAAATTTTGAATTCGGATTTCCTTTATAATAATTGTAGTTCAGGTGTTGCTATATATTCAGCCAATATGTCTATGAAGATTCATTAGTGTAAAATACTTTATAATATTGCCAATTATTAAGGAGGAGGTTTATTTTTAGATATGAACACAAAAAAATTGTAGATAAAACAATCAACAATTATGAATAATATAGCATAAGAAGGAGGTGGAATATATATATTCAAATATGGTAATATCAATTAAGATAATTTAATTAAATCCTTCTTAAATTTCAACAAAGAAATCAATTTTGCAGATAATTTGGTTGAAACCCCAACACATTTAATTTTGATGATCAATTCTTAAGAAATAGAATCAGAAGAACTTTATATTAATAATATTTCAATAAGAAGATTAAAGCTAAGGCCTCATTATATATTCGAATAAGGAAAAATGATAATGAGTTAATACTTAACTGTACCAAGTGATCAAGTAATAAAAGATTACAGAATTTACATCCTATAATCTTAAAAACATATAAGGATATTTAATGAATTATCAATATCATTAAAAAATAGCAAAAATGAATTATTACATAACCTATAACAATTCGTTTGCTAAGTATCTTAGAATACTGCTAAATTAAATTAATTTTACACATAAAATGAATCTAAAATGATAACTAATTTATAAGTTGATACTAAAAATAATTACTTTGATTTAGGATCTGTTTAATTCCATTACAATCCATACTAAGAGGATAATTTGAATTTATAAATATTAATCAGCTGTTCATCACCTAATTCAAATAAGGATTTATAGTATTTAATAAATGCCAAAAGCTTATAAATGTTAATTAGGAGAATTCTATGTTGATGAAGGATGCTAAATTTGTCAATCAATTTATGGATTTTATTCAGTGACTTATAATGCCACTAAATGTTCCATATTTGATAAAAATAAATTTGCCAATATATCTTCAAATGCAATACAATTATTAGAAGGCTATTGGAGATCAGATTATTACTCTGATTAAACTGATTTTTGTTTCAAGAATATTAAATATTGTAAGGGAGGATGGAAGGTAGGTCATGAACTTTGTAGTATAGGACACCTTGGTGGATTATGCGAAGAATGTGATAAATAAAATATTAGAGGGGAAGGAAAATATTTTAAGAATTAAGAGAATACTCAATGTTATAATTGCTCTACCAGTAATGTTGCATCCTTTATTTTTGCTTCTCTTTGGTAATGAATATCTTAATAAATAAAGGGCAATGATTTCAATTTTAATTACACTAAAAAGCATTGAAAAATCAAATGAATTATTTTCTTCACTTCGATTTAGAATAAGATATAGAAAAATCTTATTTAAATTTTATTAAGGTACTATTATTATATTATAAATTTAGATTTGGAAGGTATTTTCATTAAGATGTTACTCAATTATTTATGGATATTTTCAGTTATATTTACTTTTAATATTAAATTTTAAATATCATTTTCATTTGTTGAACAAACTAGTAATACTTCACAATTCATGGCATTTAGTCTTGATTGTTTTTTATCAGATATTTCTGAAATTGAACTAATTTATGTCAGAATAATTGCTACAATTTTATTAATTTTAATTTAATTTACAATTATTCTTTTTGGATATTAAATTTATATAGTTGCAACTAAAGGAAGATTTTAAGCAAACATTATTTCAAATACATTATTATATTTATATGTATCAAATTATTCTGGATTAATTAAATAGTATTATATTCTTTATAATTAGATTTTGTTCAATTATATCCAGAAGAATAATATCAAACACACATTATATCTAAGGTGATGTTACTTTAAAGTTTGGTTCTTTAGATCATTATTCTTATATATTATAATTTGCTATTCCGGGTTTGACATTTTTTGGATGTTTAATTCCATTTTCTTTATTTCTAATAATGCATCTCAAAAAGGATCAATTTAATTAAATTTCATTAAGAAGACATATTTGCTATTTGTTTAATGAATATAACGAATAAACTTACTTTTGGAAGTAAATAAAATTTTCAAAAAAAACAATTATCATTCTTGTTATGACATATTTTGAATCTAATATATTATTAAAAGCATCTTTGTTGGGTTTATGCTTATTAGTATATTAATTATTGGCAGTAAAACATTAACCATACATAATATCAAATTTAAATAGCTTGGATCTCTAAACTGGGTAAATTTGTTCTATAGCTATTTTTCTTGCAACTGTTAAATATGTGAGTGAATAGGAAACTCAGGAAGAATCTTCTAAAATTTTGTAACTTGTTATTATGTTTCTTTGTGTTAGACTCTGTTATCCATTTATTTTAAATATCTTTCGAGTATACGTTAAAAAATATCGTGTAGAATTTATAACATTACTTTAAACTATTAGTAAATATTTAAAAATAGATTCTCAATTAGTAAATTATCTCAGTAAAATACTAATTTAATGGAGACAAAAAGAAAATAGATTAAAATCAAATTATTAAATGTTAAAAAAATACTTGATGGCTAAATCAAAAGCATAAATCAAATATCTAAAGTAATTAAAATTTTATAGATAAGATCTAATAACTCAGTGGCTTGTGCTTAAAATCCTTTATCATTAAATAGAGATAAACAATTGTAAACAGCTACTGCTAACTTCATAATAACATTTTAGAAATGATTTAGATTAAAAATATTTGTAATCTTATTATTATTCTATATTTGTAGTTCAGTCAAATAATTTTTAGATTTAGTGTTCTAATTTATAAATTAAATAAGCCCTTTTGATTTAATGCCCCTTTTACTAATATATATCTTTACAAGCTAATCGTCAAGTTTTAATTAAATTATTGTAAATTTAGTCGTTTTCAAAATAGTTTGTGAGTATTCAATATCAATATTATAAATATAATCAAAGAAAATCTAATTATCCTTATAATATTTATACTTGATTATTAAAATTACAAAGAAAAAACTACCTAAATAAAATTATTTGAATCGTTTTCAAATTAGATATCTTAATAAAAGTAAATAACTACAAAAATTTAGGTTTCACTAAATAATACTTCTTAAATTTTCTATCTAATTCTATTATAATTAAATATAATTTTTGATAAATTTCTAGTCATATTTTGATGCAAAGTGAAAAAGAGAATGTTCATAGTATAATTATGTAATAAAGTAAAAAATAAACATAATTATTAGTTGATGGAATAGATGAAATCATTTAATAAAATTCATAGTCTTCAGATATAATTTAGAATGATAATCAATCTGATAATTTTTAGAAAATAAAAGAAGAACTAGATGAATTCTTAAAACTTGTTCATGATGATGATAATTTATTTTAAGAAGAAGAAGAAATAAATGATTATCTTAATGAAAATATTCTCAAAAGTTTAAATGAATAAGAAAAAGGCTAAGCAATATAATATTTGATTAGTTCTTAGTAGAATCACAATAAATTTGATTTTCTAAATAATGTCTTAAAATAAAATAAGGAAGAAAATTGCAATAAATCATTACAATCAAATGACAAATAATTTTATTTAGAAGCTCGTAAATAAAACGAATATATTAAAATATTCAATAAATTTACTAATCAAACATTCATTTAGGTTAACAAAATCCCATTTTAAATTTCATCTAATAAAGATATACTTGAGAAAATATTACATAGTCATCCCTAGAAGATAAACCTACTATTTGATTATAACGAATATTAAGAAGGATTAAGAAAGCTAACTTAAATTGAGCTATTGTAACTTCTTATACAATTTATTAATAATACTGAAGAAAAGTTACAATCAATTATTGGAGCTATTTCAAAACGATAATGTTAATAATTTTAGACTTTTATTAATTGGATCTAAAAATAAGATTAAAAACAAAGTTCAACTATATAAAATTAGTAATTCTTAAAAAATCTTCTTTCTTTAGATCTAATTAAAAAAAAGGAAGACTTAATAAAATTCTTAACATAACAAATCAAAAAAATACACTAAAACAATCTTAATTCAGAAAATAATTAGGAATTAATATTAAGAATATTAGAAGAGACATTGTAAAAGTAAATTTGTTGTAATATATAAATAGATTAAGTTTATTTTGCAACTACTTTTTATTTTTGGATATAGCATTCTGAAAAAATTGTTCAATTTCATTAATAAATTTCATAATAATTAATGAAAGTTAAAGATAAATTAAAAGAAAATATTTTTAAAACTAAGAAAAAATAGTATTAAAGAGAGAATCAATAATAAGATTTAATTAATGATTTCTTAATGAATACAATAATATTTTACGAATCTGAAATGTAGCATTAATTTTTATAACTAGATTAAATAGAAAGTAATTTGAATGAATAAAATGATTAAATTAATTTTGACTATTTTTCAACAATCTTTAAACATTTATAAATGGAAATTCATAAAAATGATATGATAGATTCATAATAAAATTTTATGAATTCTTGGTAGCAACTTTAATAACTATAGTTCTATCAAATTAAACTTGATGAAAATAATTAAACCGAAAAGTTTCTTATCCAAATACTCTGGATTAATCGTTAAGATAATATCATTTATGAAATCTTAAAAGATATTCCTAGATAAGAATCAGAATTAATTTATTTCCTTTATAAACTTGATGATTTAAATAAGAAAATGAATTATAGATTTTATTATCTAATACTGGATATTTTGGAACTTATCATAATTAAAAATTATAAAATTTGTTAAACTATCAAAATTTTTTAAGATTAATTTGAAGATTTATAATCCTTTATATGTGTAGAGAATTGTATCAAACTTTAGAAAATGTTAATAAACAATTCTCAGAATATTCTGGATGAAGGTGTTAAAATATTGATGGAAATTTTTTGTGATTTGTTAAGGAAATCAAAATCTAGTTCAAAAAAAGAATAAAGGTATTTTAAATTTTTAGTAACTCTTGGCGGAGAAGATTATGGCAAATAATTCTTAATGTTATATCATAGTTATGAAAATAATGAAAAAAAAAGAAATATTATTAATTTTGTGATTAGACTTTAATTTTTCAAGAAAAATGGAAATTTAGACTCTTTTAAATAATGTTGCTAAAATCTGTTCATGCTAGATGAAGATATTTATAATCAATGCTATGATTAATTTAATGATAAAACTGATTTTTAAATCACACCTATATTTTTCAAACATAAAAAACTACATGAAAAATATCCAAATAATATCAATATTTAAATTGAATAATTTAATCTTTCTAGAATTGATAAGAAATTTAATAATTAAATAAAAGAATGGGTGTCTAATTTAAATAATAGTGAACACTTTTTGTCACTTCTTCCATTTTTATTTGATATTATTAAAAGAGGAGAATCAATAGATCCTTTACTTGATTAAGTTAATAAAAAGATATCAAATTAAAACAAAGAATATATGAATTTTAAAGTCATCTTTTAAATTTTATATAATAATTCTGAGAAACAACTTCAGATGCTACTATTAAAACATTTATCCTTTTATTATCCTATTCCGTTTTTGTACTAAAATCCCAATGTAGATAATATATCAGTCGTAGAAGATTTATATTTGATAAATCCTCATATCTATTTCTTTATAAAAAAACAATATAGTATTATCAATTTCTCTTTTAGTAAAAATTAAACTTAAATTGGTAAGACTGAATTAATCAATAATGTATTTTATCGAAGAGATAAATTTAGTATTTAAGATACTAATGAATTAAATAAAAATACTATCGATCTGATGTTTGATTGTGAGTTTAATGGATCTAGAAATTTATTAATTGCTGACACTCATGGATATATTCCATATTTTTATTTGTTGAAAATATTACCATTATTTAGCTTATGGATAATATAGATGGATACTGAAGAAGAGTTAAAAGAGAATCTTGAAAATATTAAATAATTAAATAGTTAAATCAATACAAAAAATCATAAGATTGTATTAATTGTGAGAAACTCATAAAATAAATAAATAGATTAATCTCTCTTGAAAGATTTAAAAATATATAATATTTAAATATAATATATTGAGAATTTAGCTTCAAAAGGTATTAATAATTAATTAATTCAATAAAAAATAAAACATATACAAGAATATATTTTTTAATTGATAATGAATAATTAAGAATATAAACCATTTAATAAAGAAAATTTTATTTAAATTTTAAAATTGGAAGACAGGGAAGGATTATAAAAGTTAGAAACAACAGTATAAGAAATCAAAAATGAATTGGTAGAATTTTTTAATCAGCCAAAAGGATTGTTTAGTTAAAAAGCATTTCCACAAAGATATTTTGATCAAATTATAAAAGAATTGAAAGAAAAAGAATAAAAACTTTATGAAGAATCAAATTATTGTTTTAATCTTGAAATTGAAGACATTATGAATAAAATTGAAAAATATGAGAATTAGTAAAAAAAATATAAACCAACTAAATTAGTTCAATTATTTCAATAATTAATTTAATTATAAAATTATACATCCTATACATACTTAGTTTAAGCTTTATATGATTTGAATAATGATTCTACATAAAAATTATCAATGAAAAAATAAGATTTATTAGATTAAATTCATATTCATTAAGTTTAAAATAGAGAAGATAAAGAGGGTTTCAATATATTAAAATAAAATTTAGAAGAATGCGAAATAGAACTCTAATCTAAAAGCCTAAGTATTGATATATTTTGGAGAGAACTTATCAAGTAAAATTCTTTAATAAATTAATCACAAGAATTAACTGATTAAATTTTTAAATTGTTAATGAAAGGTGAATCATTTGAGTTCTTGGATGGAGAATAATTTAGAATGGATATTAATATTTTTAACCTTTTAGTAAAAAGTATTGAAAAGATAAATAAAAATAATAAAGTACTTGTTATTGGAATCTTGGGACCTTAAAGCTCAGGTAAATCTACTATTTTAAACAAAATTTTTGGATGTCACTTTTTCTCAAGTGTTGGAAAATCAACAAAAGGGATATATTTTAAGATGATTCAAATAAAAGAAAAATCAATGTTTGGAAATTAATTTGATTATATTTTAATATTAGATACAGAAGGATTATAGAGTCCAACTTAAAAGGACCCTTTATTTGATAAAAGGATTTCCCTATTTATTTTCACTATTTGTGACATTATTTTAATTAATGTTAAAGGGGAAATTAATTCTTAATTTAAAAATCTTGTAGAAATATGTATTTATACATTAGCTTAAATTTAAAATGCAATATCTAATACAAAATAAATTAGTTGGTGTTTTAATTAAAATATTGATACATAAAACAAATCTCCTTTTATTGATTAATTAACATAATTAACAACATAATTGTTTCATGAGGATGGATTGTTTGCAAAAAATAAAGATTAACAATAGAATATATTAGAGTTGATAGAAATTAAAAAGGAAAATATACAAATTTTAAGTACTACCGCAACTTAGGAGACTTGGAATATAGAAGGATTAAATTAATGTTGGACATAATTTATTCCAAATGAATCATATTCTAAGGATGCTTATAACTATGGCAAAAAATTAATTGAAAATTATATTCAAAAATGCAAAAACAAACTATAAAGCTTTTAAGGTTAATTTCTAGGTAATTTTTTTTTTAATTCATACAAAATGTGGGAAACTATTTAAAAATTACCAGATTTGTTGGAGTTTTCAGAGTTGATCTAATTATAACAAAATTAACTAGTTTCTGAATTTTATTATTAACTTTGGAATGAAAACAAATTAACATTCAAATCATAAATACCAATCTTAATAAAGTAAAAAATTGAAAATTTTAATTGTGATTTAAATTTGAAAAACTTTTAAGAAATTAAAAATGATTTAGAAACAAATTTATATAATGATTTTGAGATCAAAAGGAAAATATTTGAAAAAAAACTAAAATAATTCAAAGAAGAAAAAAATATTCAAAAAAATATTTATTAAAAATTTATATAAAAATTATAAAATGAAATTTAAAACCTTTAAACAGAATGCAGTTTTATTATTTAAGAATAAATTAAAAATCATGAAATCAACTTACAAAAAAACCAAGGTTTTAAGGAGATTAATGATTATATCAAAGATTTAAGTAAAGAAGATAGAATAAAATTACAGAATGATGAAAAATCAATCGACCAAATATTCTAACATTTATGGGGGAACATAAAAATCAAATATCTATAAGAAAGAAAAAAAATTAATGATGAAACTTAAACTGCATCATTAAAATAAATAAAAAGCTATTTTCCATAATATTAGCTAAATATTGAGAACGATCATTAATTTTAAATCTTTTTACGTGAAAAAATAAATAAATTTGATCTATAAGAAACAGAAAAAACAGAAATTTTTGAAAAATATTAATAAGAACTTAAGTAAAATTAATTTGAAAAATTATCAAAGACTAATCTATTTAATATAAATTTTGAAAATCTGAGCATAATTGAAAAAATAAAAAAATCTTCATGTTTGTTTTTATCTTTAAGTGAACTAATTAAAATAAAATTTAATTTAAAAATTTTACCTAAATAAGATTTATAAACATATATCAATAATAATTTTAAAAAGGATCTTAAAAAAGCTGAAGGACAAAAGAAAAAAATTTTTAATTTATTGAAAATCCTTGAATTATTTTAAGTAAAGCATGACTTGAATAAAAAAAAAGAATTATAAGAATGTATTTCCAATAAAGACAATTAAGGATATTAAAATACTTGTGATTAATTTATATAAACTATTTAAGATTATGATTTAAATAGAGAATTTTAGTTTTCAAACTATGATCAAGAATTGTGTGAGAAATATATGTAACCTTAAGTCAAAATCAAACATATTATAATAAAGCATGAAGAAATAAATAAGGTAACATAAGACAATATTATTATTTCATAAAAAATAGAGAATATAGAAAGCACTGTTTTTAATAAAGAATATTTGCAATATATTGTCTCTCCTTAAAATTATAAATTTAAGGAATCATTTTCAATAGAATTTAATCAATTGCTTTGTAAAAATGGAAAATGGATTCATATATATTCTGAGATATATGATTATATCTCAAAATAAGTCTTGCATTTTCCAAATAATATAGAAATTATTTCTAAAGATCTAATTTAAAGTATTATGCAATCAATAATTGATTATCTGGAAAATCATTTTTCAATGTAATTTTCTTTTTATGGCCTATAATTATCAGATATTGGAGAAAGATGTATATATTATTACAGTTTAAACTTAATTTGGAGATTTTATTGTTTAAGGATTTGGAGATAGCAAGAAAAAAATGAATAAGAATTTGACAAAAGCAAATAGGACTAATATTAATCATTCAAAAATGAAATATAATAGCATAAATTCAATTTAAGTTAATAAAGAGGGGAATTGCTTGCAAATTATTTAATTAGTTAATATTAATATATTTTTTATTCAGAGAAGAGAATTGAAATTGAGGATTAAATTATGTAGGAGCTAAAATAAAATTAAAATTTAGTACAACAATTAGATGATAAATTATTAAGCTAAAGGTTGCAAATTGCACTATTAAATAAGATGACATATTAAGAATAAGTAGTAGAATATTTGACAAATTAATTAAAGTTTATATAAACTTATGTTAAAGAGTATATGGAGAGGATAGAAAAAGAAATTAGGTTAAAATACTAAGAATTATTTAATCAAGAATTAAGAAATTCTCTAATAAGAGTCGAGAAGAATGGTAATATATTATTGAAAAATCTTTCTGATTAATCTAGCATTATAAGCTATTTTCAAAAATCTATTAGAAATAGGTTCTATGAAAATAATGATGAATAGGAGAAAAAATTAGAAATGGATCTTGAAAAAAAATTATTTAATTTGGTTTTTAATTATCTATTAGAGTATGAATAAAATGAATAAGAAATCCAAGAATTAGATGATTAATACAAATATTACTTTATTCATCCATAAAAAGAATAAAGAAAAATATTTATAAATTAAAGCAATAATACAGATAACTAAATAAATCATATGTAAGGATTTATTTAATCCTTCCTTAATACTATAAAGAACAGAGTATTCAACTTTGACTTAGAATAATTTTCAATTCATGAAAACCTAAACTAATTAAGAATAGCAATGATTGGATGCACTTAATGTTGTCCAATTTGTAATAGAAAATGTGATTTAGATCCAGATTTTCTTCCTCATTCTTGTTTTTAGGGTCATTATTTAAGAGGTATTATTTTATTAACAATTAGGGATGAGAGGTATACTATTAGGTAATAGTCCATCTTTACAGAGTTGCGAAGAAATATATGATGATTAAATCATTAATATTAAAGAAACTCAGGAAAATATCAAGTGGAAAAAAATTAAGGTAATATACCCAAAATGGAATTTCAAAAGTGAAAATAGTTAATAAATATAATAAAATAAAATTAGATTGATGAAAATTTGGAGTAGTGAAATTGGAAAATTGATATGCAATTAATTAAATAAAAACTAGAATATACCAATTAATTATAAAAGTAAGATAGAAATCAAAAATGAAAAAAAAATCTTCTATATTTTTATACTTGATGATTCTTTTTCAATGGAGGGGTAAAAAGGTTTTGAAATGATGGAATGCTTAAGAAAATCAATTAAATTTATGAAATCAAATAAGTAGGCTAAACTCAGTGTAATTTCATTCAATTATAAAGCCAAATTATAAATTGAATACAAAAAACCAAAAGTTAAATTAATAAAATAAATTATTTTAGTAGGAGGGATTACCAATTTTGACCCACCTTTAATACTAAGTTTAGATTAAATTAAAAAATTCCAAGAAGAAGTTAACAAGTAAATATTTTCATAAAATCTAGAATATAAATTCTAATTTATTCTGATGGGGGAGGTTCATATCCTTAGAATAGTTTAGATCAATATAAAGCTTTAGATTAATAATTAAGAAATAAAATATCATTTTTGATTTGTACAGCTGAGAAGAAACCTATAATGTTACTCGAAATGGTTAAGTAATTAGAATAGTCATTCAACATAGTGCAATTGAAGCACAACATTTAGAGTAATGATCTAGGTCAATGTTGGAATGAAGTAATATTACAAGGACAGCTAGATTAAGTTTAATGATCGATTGAAAAATTATATTAAAATAATTAATTGTATGTATTATTTTGCGGTTAACAAGATTTTCTCTGAAAATACTTCTTCACAATCTGTTAATTTTAATATATGCTCAAATAAAACAATGGAAAATACTTGATAAAATTAATATAACTTTGTATTTATGAATCAAAAAGATAACTTATTTTTTTGAATAAAGAATTGATTAAAATTAACAATAGTTTTAACCATTTCATAAGATGTTTCATATAAGATTATTTTATTTTCTAATAAATAAATATAATTAATCAATAGTAATGATAAATTAATTTCTAGCCTATACTTTGTTTTTTGATAATATTATCTCAAACAATAATATTTATTTTTAGAAACTTAATAAAATTCTTGAGAAATGTTTATTTATCTGATTATCTTATTAAAAATAATTAATGAATTTATTAAAATGTATACTTTTAATATTACCTTTATCATCTGAACTTTTAAATTAATAAGTAAAAATCAGCAATTATGTACAAAAAGAATCACTCAAAAATTACAGCATCTGAAATTGTAGGCTCCTCAATTTAATAAAGATATTGCTATCTTAGTATTGATTTAGAGAATAGCGGAAAAACAGGAAACACATTAAAAACTTACTAATTCGAATTAAAAAAAATTAACTAAAAAGTTAAATTGGATTTGTAGTGAAATGAAAATAAAGGAAAAAATCCGATTATGGTATTTATTTATAAATTCATTACTTCGATATTCAAAAATTAGTGTAGAACTAAATATATTTAAGAATGTTAAAACAGATTTTATTTAAATTAAAAGACTATCTTTTAAAACTGTGTTCGAATTACAAAAATGCAAAAAAAGTGATAGACTAATTATTTTGAAATATCAGAACTAGATTCCTCATAACCTAGGAATACTGCTTAAGAATTAATGGAAAATTTGCCCACTTTATTATGTATTAGGATCTTTAGATCATATAGCATCTTAAAATTTATAGATTTCAGCAGAAAAAGTTTTTTATAGTTACAAGTTAACAATAAACAGTTAATGGTTTAAAAGGTTTCTAGAGTTTGAAGTTGAAAAATTACCAAATTTTCAATTTTTTGATAAATAAAAATGATAGAGTCTTAGTTTTTGTTTCTCCTTAACAGGATCATATAATAATAATAATAATAGACTATATAAATAGAAGCACTAAATAATTATTATTTAGCTATTTTGAAAGATCTATTATATGCAGACCATTACAATTGCAAAGGTATAAATTAAAACATAATCAAGCCACTACTTTATTTTAAATAAAGGTTATTATCATTATATATAGAGTGAATAGGTGCATTTGAATATTGTGATTCGATAATTAAAAAAACCCAGAAAATAATAACACTGATTGACCAAAGATTTAAAGTAAAAATTATTTTTTTTTAGCATTAATATTAATCTAGAATAGTAATATTTAAAGGATATTATTTTAAATGTATAAGTTATAATGTATGATTTTTAGCAAATTTGTTATAATGAATATATAGATTTGAAGAAACATTGAAATATTAGGATTTAGTTTATTACATTCAGTTCAATAATCCAAACTATGAAAAAAAAATTAGAATGACTACTTTTTATATAATTACTTTTTTGTGTAAATGTTTTACTTTATGTATTTATATGAGGAACTTTTTTTTTAAATTAGTATAATTAATATAATAAATATAATAAGATAATTTTTTCTATTTGGATGATATTGGTAACAATTTATATCAAATAAAAAAATAAATACTCATTTCATTTTTGTAAATAATTGCATAAATATTTATTGAAAATTATCATGAAAATATTCTTAAATGATACAAATTTAGAAAAAATAATAAATATTTATAGATATTATAACTATTTAATTTTCTTTATTTAGATATTTTAGTTGATATTAAAATATAATTAATTACATAATCAGAATAAATAAGATTAGGCTAATGTTTTAATAAATCAAATTATTTTTTTCTATTAAAATCCAAATAATAAATGATATGTAATCTTTTTTGCAAACTTTTCTAATTTCCTCCAAGTCTTGAACTACTAATTATAAATGCAGGAATAAATTTATGTTCTTTTTTCGATAATTGAAGGAACAAAAAATAAGAATAGGAAATGCCAAATTAAATAACAATACCAGCAGATGAAATAATTTATAATAAGAATACAAGAGTAGCACTTCAAGTCATTTAGATGTTTACGAACTGCTCCTTAATTAAATTAATACCATAATAATTACAAAATTTGATGCAACTCTAAACAAAATAACCAAGAGTGGAACAATATAATTTATATTATTCAATCAGATGAAGATAATAATCTTTAACAAGAGAGATAATACGGCTTGAAATTAGGAGAATGGCATGCCAGGCTACTTCATGATCATTAGAAAATGATAGATAAGCTAAATATTATAAAAAAATAGATCAATTAAAAGAGTGAATCACATTGATGAATTTAGAATTCTAAGTAATAATGTATATACTAAAAATTTATAAAATATCAATATTATTTGAATGTAATAACTAATAGTATTTTATAATCAATATGCTTTTACTATGGTATAGCCTGATTTACCAATGAACTAGTAACCATATTTAATTATAAAAATAATGGTACATTTCCATTATGTATAATGTAGTTAACAAAAAGTATAATTGGATTACTGGTGGCACTTTAGATGAAATCAAATAAATTTAAATAAATCTTAAGAGAATTAGTGCTTAATGCTGATTTTTTTAATATTTATTTTTTTAAATAATTTTTTCTCTCAATACTTTATATTAAGCTTAGATTACATTATTTTTAAAATTTCAATCACCAGAAATATAAATTATTCCTTATACTGAATTTTTATTTTTATTTTAATACCAAAGGTATTAGAGTTAAAATTTTTGTTATTTTATATAAATTATACAATATAATTGTCATCCATAAATATTTCAAATAAGAGTTTAAAAATAAGATCAATTATATACTTTTCTTTGTTTATATTATCATTTTTAGGTTAACAATATAAGAAACAGATATTACAGTTTATAATTCCAAAATTCAATAAAATAATGTTATTTTATTAAATCTGAAAATTTTGATTTACTTTATTGTTTTTCTATAATCTCAAAGCTATCTTTTTTAAATAGAATTCTTTTATATAATTCAATATTTTAGTTATTATCAAATTTAAGAAATCTATAAAAAAAATAAAAAGTGAAATAATGATCAACATGATAGGATTTCTTTTATTAGTTATAGAAACCTAAACCATAACCTTGGAATTGAACTAATTTTACGAGTGCTCATGTGAACACTTATTAACAGCCTAAGATTGCTTAATAACTTTTTGCAATTGGAACAATAATGAAGAAAAATGCTCAAATAAATCTTGTAATGAGTTCAATTAAGGTGATTGTCAAGGTGTTCCAGATTCATTTGGTTGCATTTGGAATTACAATTCTAATGAATGTTAAAACTTTAAGAATTGTTCTGATTATAGTTTTCCAATTACCTAAGCTTCTAATTGTTATGGATTGATAAAATGTTAAGCTAATATTGATTCAATTGATTAAACAGCTGATACTGTAAAATGTATGGATAAGAGTAATGATTCTGCTAGGAGTATTGCCAAATGTGACTAGATACCTTATAGAGATTGTGAATGGCTTGTAACTGATGATAATAAAAAATGTGTTAGAAATATTTAAACTTAAACTTGTGAAACAAAAACAATAAATTAATGTTCTGATTATAAAACATTAGATGAATGTGATATGAATACTTGTTATTGGAATGATTCATGCAATTCTTTAGATTGTTCTAAATTATCAGAAAAAAATTGCCAATTCTATTTTTCCTTTGATTCAAAAAATATTACATTATGTACTTGGAAAGATAACCAATGTGTTGAATTAGAACCAGAAACTTTATAATAAAATTAATGTTTATCATATACTATTTATTCATATGCTTGGAATCCAGATAGTGAAAGTTGTGAAGTTTGTTAAAAATCTAATTTGTAAGAATTTATTTTCTGCAGATTAATTTTGTTGGCTTTAGTTCTTAATTGAACTCTATAACAGATGATTGATTTTTTTAAATATCAATTTAATAAATATATTTTTATAATTCTAATTGATAATTAAACAGACAATCTTTTAGGAACCTATAAAATAGCATAGAGCATATTGTTGATAGTTTTATGATGCAAATAATTTCATAAAGGTTTTTACTTAACTTTATTTGATTTTATGTATTTCATCCTACATAAATTAAATTTTTTAGTTCCAGTTATATTTTAAACTATTTTAATACATTTTTTTATTTTATCAAAAACAAACTTGAATTATTAATTGAACAATTTTCTTTATTAACAAGAACTTTATGAATTAATACTCACAACAGTTAAATTTGTTTTACTTTATCTCTTTATTTCTTATTAGACATACAAGTGCTTTTATTTTTCTATATAAATTTATACTTTCCAAATACTAATAAGTGTGAGTAGAAATGCATTTGAAATCATATTATAAAAGTAATTCTTGGAAGGGAATATTATTGTTGGACAAATGAAAAACAAATTTACCCAAGAAAAGTCAAATTCCAAAAGGAACAAGATGTTCGATATGGATATAGATAATTAATTATCCTTTCCATATAAATTTTATTTATAATTACTTTCTGAGTGAAATTTGTGAGGTTTACCTTTTTGTCTTTATTCAAAGAAACAAATATAAGTAATTAAAATCATATTATTTTGTAATATAAAGCATCAATTTAATAAAATAAATATATGTAATAAAATAGAAACAGAAAATCGAATTATAATTACACAATTCATTAGATTGTTTAATTTATAGGAAAAGTCAAAGATTATAATTCTATAGAATGATGTATTTAGAATATTGAAATTTAACAACACAAATTCTTTGTTTTCTACTGATATTGAAACAATAATAACAATGAAAGTTTTCTCAAAGGGCTTCATTATAAGAGAATTTAATCATATCACACAGTAATTATAGAGATTGAAATACTTGAACTGCAAAAAATAAAATCTTCATTACAAGGCATAACGATTCAATTAACTAAAAAATCACCTGTTTTCAAGATTAAAAGCAATTAATCCTAATATGACTGATTAATATTATCTAAATTATATCGTATTAAACATTTTAGATATAATTAATATTCCTTAACATCAAATTTTCATTAATATAAAAATAAATTTAGAACGATCATTATCTTAATCTTCTTGAAGAAGCAAAATTTTAAACATAAATGTAATCTTATTTTGGGAGAAAGTGTTTAATCATAAAAACCTATTATCCTAGATTATTTTCATTCATTATTCAATAAATTAACAAATAAATTTAATAATAATAGTGCAAATCTTCAAAAATACTTAAATCGTAATCTATTAATAAATTCAAAAGATTATACAAAAAAATTACTTCTGCATGATTTTTTTCTTCATCGATCTTTATGAAATAATTCATCTACTGATGTAATCTTTGACCTATTTAGAAAAAGGAAATTTAAATTTAATATTCACTGCAAACTACTATGTCTTTTTATAATAATTAATATATTTAACTAATATCAAAATAATTTAAAAACACTAAAAAGTATTCTAAATAGATTATTCTCCTTTAATAGCAGTAATAATATAATGTAACCCTAAGCGTGAATACTTATGGATTTAGACTTTTAAATGAAACAGACAAATGGTTTACTCAGAGAAAAGATATGATTGGGTTGATAGGGATGCTAACGGTGTTAAAAATTTTGAACTGATATACATGAATTAAGAAGAATGGAAAAAACTGTTGAACAGAAATTATGTATATAATTAGATTAAACAATTATAGTAGGTTCAAGGGGACTTAAATCTTCCAGGTAGATTAGAGTAAAAAGAAAGAAAATCAAGGATTGCTGAAATTTAAATGAAAAATAAGTTTTTCGATAAGTAAGATGTATTTTGAGGATACATTATGATAATTTAGAAATTCATTATTTTTGGAAATAATGGTCTTATAAATTTTTGAGTTTTTAAATTTGTTTCTCTTTAAAAATATTACAACATTTATGACTTCGATTCTCCAAAATTAACTATATGAGAAGTTTCTTGTAGATTCAAATCTTAAATTATTATTCTTCATTTTCTTTTTGCTTTTCTAATTATTAGTTCACTTATCTTTAATAAATTTTCCAAAGTATCGCTATTAGATTTATTCTTGATTACTATTATAATAAATTTTTTAGATATCAAAATATTGAACTTTTTATTTATTTAGATTTTCAAATGATCTGATGCTATTCATATAATTTCAATTAAGAAAAATAAGATACTATTATTTAATGCAACTCTCTGTTTTAGTGGTGAAAATTTAATATATGATTTTGATTTAAAAATTCATAAAACGAGAATGAATAATATGATAAAATGAAGATAAAAAATTATATAAGTATTTCATAAATATTATTAAATAATAAAGAAAATCAATAAAAAAATGAGTTTATACTTATTGATGATATCAATCATAAATCAATATTTCAATTCTCCTGATATTATCTAACTTAAATTTCTTTCGATTTATTATCCCAAGTGATCAAATACTATCCATCATCACTCATATTACCATAAATAGCAGAAGTTCCAAAGTTAATAGATTCCTCGGTTATAAATTCTCCATTTTTTTTCCTCCTTATTAAACTTACAATTGAACTATTCTTATTCAAAAGCATACATTTTGATCTTATATATTATTAAGGAAATAAACCGTTATCAGAACCACTTTTTACAGGAATCTCCTTTGTCTTAGTATACTATTTATTATTATTATTCATCTCAAAAACTTCTATGTACTCTTTACAAAAAGGTTAGAATGTGAATGTATCATTATCAATAAAGCATAATCTAAATCCATATTGTTCTACTGTTATTTTTTATATTACAATCCATTATTTATTCTATTCATTTTGTTCAATTACTAATATGAACTTATCATCTCCACAAGATATCAATCTATTTTATTATTCATTGAAACTTAATCCATTTATAATTTGTGTATGATCATTAATAGTCTAAGAACACAGCCATCCATTTTAATTCTACCAGAATTTAATTTAATTATCGTTACTACCAGATACAATAATATCTTCATTATTATTTAATAACAAACATTAGATACTACCTTTATGGCCATTCAATTTCTATTGGCATAAATTCAAACACTTTAATTTAATTCTACCATCCAGCAATTAATATTGAACAATCTTTATTAATAGCAATTGCATAACATAATTGATCTTATTTAATTGAGTTTTATTTTATAATTTAATAAGTGAATGGTTTAAGATTAGATATTATAGTTGATGATTGTTGAATAGTTAATAAATTAGAATTTTATTGAATCTAAGAATCTTTTACTTATATTTGATGTTCTAATTTTTCTTGAATTTCTTTGATTAATTTTTGACATTAATGATCCTTCTTTTAAATTTAATTTTAAATATTATTCTTTATTAAAAAAATCATTTCTTAACAGATTTATTTTGAGAAATTGTCATCTTATTATTTAAACAACTTATTAAAATTTACTTTTGGGAATTCTTATTAGAATTAAGATTCAATGATATTAAATTAATTTAATTCATCATTAAGAAGTTCATCAAGTTTGGCATCAATATTGTTAAATGAGTTCTATTTAAATTTTTTAAATAAATAACATTTTTACTTCCACTCCTTAATACAGAGTTTCTATGCATTCATTAACTTTTCTTTGGTGTTCTTTTCTTAAATTTTACTCAAAGACTGTTTGCATTTCAATTTTATAAAATATTTTATTTAATGATTGCAATTTCTTTTAAAATGTTTAATTATTTATTTGATGATTTTGATAATGCCCAATAAGAATAATCATGAATAAAATTTTTTTTATAAGTATATAGGTCATAGATGGTGACTTTCAAAACTAAAGTCCATATATAAATTTTTTTGGGAAGAATATTCATAACCCTTAATGATTATTATTATTAATAGAATATTTTTATAGTTTGCCTTATAATTAAATTCAAATCTTAACATAAAATAAAATAATTCTTTAAATCATTTCATAAAACCTCGTATCTTATTTAATAATTTTTTCTTACAATTAAAGGATAGCATGGATTTAAAGATGGAGTTTAATCATATATTATTTATAGAATATCATGCTCTCTTTAATTATTTTAAGACTAAGTATGAGTTTCTTTGTTTGTTCTATCAGCCCTATCAAATATTAATAAACTTAGATGAAGAAGAAGAAACATAAAAATCCTAAAATGCAAAAAATTTTGTTTTTTTTATAATAAAATATTTAATAAAAAATAAATAAAATGATAAATTTATTTGAAAAACGAAAGCAAAGAAATGCAAATTACTAGGATTATTTAAATTATTTAATCTAATATCTCATTATATACCCCATTTATACAAAATTTATTTATATTGCTTAAGAAGAATTTTTAGAAAAATACTATGATCTTCACCATTTAAATATATGAGGAGAGGAATAAAGCATAAAAAGATTTTTTAAGGGACATCTAATGATACTTGTTGTTTAAATTTAAATATTTCTTCTTTATAAATAATTCAAAAAATCATATTATTAATTTATTCTGTAAATAATTTTTAACAGAATCAGATTAGTTTACAATCAAAAAATTAATAAAATATTATCTATTCCAAATTTACAAATCATCATTCCTCATCAGTGTCTTTTTTTGATATTTGATTGGGTAATCGATAAAATTTTTGAAAAATCTAGAAATCCTGATATAAAAATTTATTGGTAATTTATATCTCACTAATATATTTAATACAAAAAAATAAAATAAGTTATGATTATTTAAGAATTAGTATTTATTATGTCAAATAAATAAAGTTATTTAAGTTTATTCTAAAAAATATATAAAAAATCAATTATTTTTTTTCTTTTTAAGTCTAATAACAAAAAATTATTTTAGGTAGTATCGTTACACTTAGACTTAAATAGACTACTTTTTTTATAAATCTGGAAGGAAATAATGAGTACCACAATCAATTAAAGCTTTTTATTTTTCTGATTGCATCTCTCATAAACTGAAAGATTTTTTAGCACTGCAAAAAAGTTATTAATTTTATATTTGGAGAGAAACAGAAAGATCTAATATAAGAACTCTGAAAATCTATTTTGACTCTCTTTTCCCCTGTCTTAATATTCTATAATCGGATGGAATTATCATAATTAGATATTGATGATTAGAAAAACACATCGATCTAACATAATTATATGACCATCCAAATTGGTTTTTTATCATACTTTTTTTAGAAACACAATATGACAATATATATTTATATAAGGAGCAATAAACTCAGTTATCTTTTTAATTATGACTGTCTCTGATTATTCTCATTTGACATTCATACAGATGGATAGCCTTGTTACTACTACCAGATGCTAACACTGCTGCCAATAGAGAAACTGACTGACATTACAAATTTTCATGACCATCAAATTTGGCTCTCTGATATGCGAGATTCGTATTTATTTCAATCATGAATAAAACAGATTGATTTAACATCATCGCTCTAAGCATCGAGATAGATAGATATATCTATATTACCAAAATTTTATGTATTTCTATCAGATGAGAAACAGATTGAATTTACCCAATTATCATGGCCATCTAACTTGGTTAACTGAAATCTTTATTTATACTTAAATAGAGATGTTAAACAAGAAGGATGAGTCAATCAATCATAGAACTTAAATAATGTATAAATTAAAATATTTCATATAAAAATAAGATATTCTATATTCTTCAATGATCTAGATATGCAAATGTTAGAATGAATTTTCAATGTAATATTCTACCTCTTTTCTTATCAATTTCCAATATACACAATGTCTGACCTTCAAATTTACTAAAATGCATAAGATACTATTATCGATTTTTTTCATTATTTAACCTAAAATTAGAGTCTTAAAAACTCAATATTAAAAATAAAAAAAGAAAATGCAGAGCTCTTTTTTATAGAATGGCGCTCTAACTGACATCTTTGATTCAGTAAAAGATGTAGATATACAAATCTTTAGTGTCATACTAGAAATATTAAGAAAGGAGGAAGGTAAAGATTGCATTGGATTTTTATCATATATTGAAAATCAGAAACAATTAGAATTATAAATTTTAAAATAAGTAGGGATTATCACCAATGCTGATACTGAAGAAATATTGTCTCATGTAAGAGAAGACATGAAAAAAATGACAGATGTCTTAAAAAAATTAAAAGATCATGACTTCAACAACAAAGACTTTTCCTCTGAAGAAAATGAAGTTTCTACATTAAGTCTGATGAATAGCATCAAGGATAAAAGAACGATCGTTGAATTTTTGTAATTTTTAGTTCAACTCACATCCATTGATGAAACTTTGATATAATGTGGGTCTAATGCATTTCATCTATTAGTTTAGGTAAAGGTAGACCTTAGAAACAAAAATTATGAAAATATTAAGATCTAAAATACATCCCTGGTAGGAGCTAATTTTGTTAGGTGTAATTTAAGTGGATCCTAATTTAATAATGTCAACATAAATGGAATAAAATTGAATGGTGCTTATATGTTTAATTGTAAATGGAAGAACATTAAAGTCCATGAATTGAATAAGTTGGATGGTCATAGGAGTTGTGTGAATTCAGTCTGTTTCTCTCCAGATGGAGATACATTAGCTTCTGGTAGTTATGATAACACTATCCGTTTATGGGATGTCAAAATAGGGTAATAAAAAGCCAAATTAGATTGTGATTCATATGCTGTCTACTCAGTCTGTTTCTCTCCTGATGGAAATACATTAGCTTCTTGTATTAGTGATAACTCTATCCGTTTATGGGATGTCAAAACTGGATAAGAAAAAGTTAAATTAGATGGTCATAATAGTACTGTCTACTCAGTCTGTTTCTCTCCTGACGGAAATACATTAGCTTCTAGTAGTGATGATGAGTCTATCCGTTTATGGGATGTCAAAACTGGATAATAAAAAGCCAAATTAGATGGTCATAATAATACTGTCTACTCAGTCTGTTTCTCTCCTGATGGAAATACATTAGCTTCTGGTAGTAATGATAAGTCTATCCGTCTATGGG